>UXGC01001193.1:0-31340 GCA_900480045.1 Eurytoma adleriae
CCAGATTTTGCACAAAAGGGGATGGATTTCAATTATTGGCTAAATTTGCGATCCTACCTCAGAATGCAAATGGCCTATTTAAACAACAAATCGACTAATTCTATCCCATTTTTTATTGAAGCTATATTGCCAAACAAAATAATAAAATGTCCATTTAACTGTTGACTATAACTTTATATAAAATAAGGTCTTTATATGACTCCCGCTATTAATTTATTGGAAAAAAAGAGAATCAAATATGCGCTACATAGCTATAAGCATGATGCGCATATATATCATTTCGGCCAAGAAGCGGTAGAAAAATTGGGGCTTGATGCCAGACAAGTATTTAAAACACTACTGGTAGCATTAAATGGAGATACTAAACATCTGGTGGTTGCTATCACGCCGGTATCAGGGCAACTTAATTTGAAACAAGTTGCCAGCACATTTAACGCGAAAAAAGCAGAAATGGCCGAGCCGCAAATCGCCCAAAAACAACGGGCTATTTATTAGGCGGAATAAGTCCATTAGGGCAAAAAAAACGTCTACCAACAATTATTGATGAACAAGCCAAGCAATATGCAACTATTTATATTTCAGGCGGAAAAAGAGGACTAGATATTGAACTTGATCCTAACGATTTAGCTCATTTATTAAATGCAATCTTTGCCGATATAAAAAAGTGATAAATAATTGCCGGTTTATTTAACGATAAATAATTTCTTTGCTAGGCGCATAATCAATGACTTTTAACGGTGCATGTTTTTCAATAAAATTTTTTAAAACCTCAGCATCCACTAATCCTGTATTAACATAATTTGGATGATAATTAATTTTCGGGTAACCATCACCACCACAGGCAATAAAATCTAATGTTGCCATTCGATAATGCTTTTTAACATCTAATGGCTGACCGGCTATTTTAATATCTGTCATTGTGCCATCGCTATGATGAATGAAACTGATATTGTAGAATTGGCCATAAGCCCCTGAACCTGGCGTCATACTGCCGACGGCGGCTAAATAGTTTTTCACTTCCTGACCATTAAAATCAACATAGGCTATGTGATTAGCAAAAGGTAAAACTTTAAGCACTTGTCGATAACTGATCTCACCTGGGTCAATAGAATTACGGATCATACCACTGCTCATAATGGCAAAGTCGGCATTTACACGTTCCACTTGCGACGCTAAGATGAGACGCGCCAAATTAGTTTGATCAAAACGAACCTTGTTGCGATCACCTTGTAATTTACCATCAACAAAACCTAATTTGATATCTAATTGTTGACGACCTCTTGCTTGAAAAGAAGAGAGTAATTTCAGCATATCAACATCAGGTGGAATTTCTTGCGTATAAAAAGTTAACTCTGTCGAACCATCTTGGTTAAGCCGTTTTTTCTTTAAATTGATAGGTATAAGTCGATAGTGTTTTAAAATAAATTTGCCATTTTTAAATTCAAAATCAGCCCGCCCGACATATTTACCCCACTCATGAGCCTGCACAATCCAAGTCCCATTTTGCTGATCTGGTCTACATAATGTCCCAGGCACATAATCCACTTGTTTGTAATTTTTCCGGCTTAAGGACATACAAACGGGATCTTGAGAATGACCGCCCACTATCATATCTAGATAGCCTGTAGGTAAACTTCGCGCCATTTTAACATCGCCAGGCGCATTAGAACCATGTTCGCCATTGTTATAATGCCCCATATGTGTCGCGGCAATAATGATATCAGGCTTTTCATTAGCACGTAGAGATTGGATCACCATTTTCGCTTCATTGACAGGAGAACGAAATTCTATATCGGAAATTACCCCTGGGTTACCTAACTTAATAGTATCATCGGTAGTTAAACCAATAACGGCAATCTTGATGCCCTGTTGATTAAAAATTTGATAGGGTTTGAATAATCTCTGTCCAGTACTGGTTTGATAAATATTAGCTGACAAAAAAGGAAAAGTTGCCCATTGTTGTTGCTTGCGTAAAATTGTTAATGGCTTATCAAATTCATGATTACCAAGTACCATTGCATCATAACCAATCATATTCATGCCTTTAATATCTGGTTCAGCATCTTGCAAGTCAGATTCAGGCACACCAGTATTAATATCACCACCAGAAAGCAGTAAAACAATTCCGCCCTCTTTTGTAACTTCGTGACGAATTTCAGCAACTAATGTTTTTTGCGCGGCTAAACCATATTCTCCGTTCTTGTTATGCCAAAAATGACCATGATGATCATTAGTGTGTAAAATTGTGATAGAGTAAGTTTTATCTTTTTGCCATGCAATTGCGGTAGAACTTGATAGCAACCATAAAAGTACAATTATCCTACCTAGAGAAGTCTTAAGTAACAATCGCATATCAATCTCCATACCGTTCAAATTTATACCGATATTATTTCATCGAGCAATTTTTTTTATATCCTTAAAAAGCATCTATTTTATTATTCGCTTAATATTTTATGTGCTTAATACAACATAAATCGTTCTGGCTAAGACGCAAGATTAAAAATATTGCTAGTTATACTCTCAAATAGATAACAAAATAGCAGCTGAATCGCTATTACTAAAGAAATAGTAGATAATGATTATTTTAATCCTATTAACCTACTGAAAAAAATAACAAAATCATGTCAAACTGATTTTATAATCAATTTTGTTTTTGCCAAAAATGATGGTAAAAACTACCATTCAAGCGACAAATCCAATCAATTTATTTTGATTTTTGCAATTTTTTTATCTTATTAGCATAAATAACTACTATACTTGTTATTTGATACACTATTTCGCTTTTATATCCAAAATATAAAAGTATTAGCTTAAGATGCATACTGTAGAAATACTTGATAAATACGCTTTGTCATTAACCTTTGGAGACAATTGAAATCGATCCAACATTCACGATTATTTTATCATTAAAAAGTATTGAATTAATTAATTCAATCTAAATTTTTATCATTATCATTTTATTTTACCCTATCATTACTAAATATGAATAAAAAAAAGAATAATAGTTTATATTATAATATATTATAAAATAATTAATTATAGTTATAATGGTTATTATGATTATTTACTGGGTATTTTTATTAAAAAAACAACCTATTACTTTTCTTTTTTATCGTTAACCGCTTTTTTATTATTTTTAACGTGATTTTTTTAGCGCTTTTTTAGTTTATAGCAGATCAAATAAACTTGAATTTTATATGACGTATTTTGTCATTCAAAAAAGAGGAGATTTAATGGATCATTCAGCATCATCCCTCATCACAACAATTGTTGGTGGTTTAGCTCTTGCCTATCTATTTGGTATGATTGCACAACGGCTAAGAATATCACCGTTAGTCGGCTATTTGTTGGCCGGTGTACTCATTGGTCCATTTACACCAGGCTTTGTGGCAAATACAAATTTAGCCAGTGAACTTGCTGAAATTGGTGTTATATTATTGATGTTTGGTGTTGGTTTACATTTTTCCTTAAAAGATCTTTTAGCCGTAAAATCAATTGCTATTCCTGGTGCTATCGCTCAAATAATTACCGCGACCTTATTAGGTCTTGGTTTAGCCATATTATTTGGCTGGGGATTATTTGCTGGAATTGTTTTTGGTCTTTGTCTCTCAACGGCCAGTACAGTAGTACTATTGAGGGCATTAGAAGAACGTCAACTTATCGATAGTAAACGAGGACGAATTGCCATTGGCTGGCTGATTGTTGAAGATTTAGTCATGGTATTGACATTGGTATTGCTCCCCGCAATTGCCGGTATTGTCGATAGCAATAATGCCAGTTTTAATGAGCTGGCTATTAAATTAACTTTTACCGTTGGTAAAGTCGCTATTTTTATCATCATTACCCTTTTCCTAGGCCGACAACTCATTCCATGGATGCTAGCCCGTACCGCGGCAACGGGTTCCCGTGAATTATTCACATTAGCGGTTTTAGTACTAGCGCTCGGTATTGCCTATGCTGCGGTAACACTATTTAATGCTTCTTTTGCCCTTGGCGCCTTTTTCGCTGGAATGATCTTAAATGAATCTGAATTAAGCCATCGAGCCGCACAAGATACGCTACCTTTGCGAGATGCCTTTGCGGTTCTGTTTTTTGTATCGGTTGGTATGCTGCTAGATCCTATCATATTGATAGAACAGCCACTCGCTATATTGGCGGTTTTAGCAATCATTACTATTGGTAAATCACTCGCCGCCTTACTGTTAGTGAGACTATTTGGCCATAGTCGTCGTACCGCTTTAACTATCGCGATAAGTTTGGCACAAATTGGTGAATTCTCTTTTATCCTAGCCGGAATGGGGATCGCACTCAATGTGTTTGATAGTCAAGCGCCAAACCTGGTTTTAGCTGGTGCAATCCTCTCTATTATAATTAATCCGTTACTATTTAGCTTACTCGACCGTTATCTGAAGAAAACCGAAACAACAGAGGAAGAATTATTAGAAGAAACACAAGAAGAAGTTGCACAAATTCCCGTTGATATTTGCGGTCATGCGATCATTGTTGGTTATGGACGTGTTGGTACTATTCTAGCGGAAAAATTACGTCAAAAAGATATTCCGTTGGTTGTTATTGAAAATACCCGTGCCCGATTTGAAGAGTTAGCCAAAAATGGCTTCCGCTCATTAATTGGCAATGCCGTAAACAAAGCACTAATGAAACTGGCTCGCATAGATTGTGCTCAAACACTTTTACTCACCATTCCAAATGGTTATGAAGCAGGCCAAATTGTCGAGAAAGCTAGATTATTAAATCCAGACATTACAATTATTGTGCGTGCCCACTATGATGATGAAGTTAGATACATTCGTGAACGTGGTGCAAATCATATCGTTGTTGGTGAACATGAAATTGCCAAAACTATGGCTCATTTCCTAGCTAAAAAGAAAACAACCGGCTGTACTATTAACAATCATGACGATAATTTATTATCAGGCACTAAAGATTTAGATAAATACTTAAAACCTGATGCTTTTAACTAGCCGATAAAATAAATCAGGGGAAATATTAGTTTTCTCCTGATTTTTATCAAATTACCGTTCCCAATAAGATTCTTCTAAACTATCCTCTTTTTCAGGCAAACTTCGCGTTAATCGTGGTGAATGTTGGATAAGCACCTGATAACTTACCCTATTAGCGTATTTACACACCTGTGCTAAGGAAGAATATGTCAGAAAGGGTAAACTATGTTTTGTTGAATTAGGAATATTTAAACGATGAAAACGATTGGCGGTAATATCATGTAATAAGGCCGACAATGCACCATCACCGGCTCCATTGGTATTCATAATTTTCTCTGGCCCCCCCATATAAGGCTCAATATGTGAATAGATCCTAAAAGGCAGCTGACAATCTTTCTTTCTCATCGCCCGGCTAAATTCATAACGATTAAATTGCTTAATAGCACCAGATAATAGTGGATGTTGAGTTTCTCTTTTATATGCTGATTCGGTAAAACCGGCCATGTAAAGTCCGCCCACACCGGCGGTACAAAGAACAAGGTCGACCCAATCAAGCACTTTGTCGGCAGCTAATAAGGGATCGTTGAACCCTGTCAACTCTAACGCTTCTTCTTCGTTCATTGCCACAACAGAAACGTATTTAGCGAGAAAATCCTGCCAAAAGGCAGGATCATCGGCAATAACAAATTTAGTGCCCATTGTTAGCACAACGGGCACATCATGTTTCTTGGCATATTCTATTGCTTGCATTGTTGCTGCTGACATCGGTTCTCCAGGCTGACAACGAACAAGATAAGCGGTAATAACCAGTGCTGATGATTCTGCAATAATTTGCTCTGGAATGCTCTCAGGACGCAATTGGTTCATTAACCCAGGACTAATTGCAAATGTTCGCTCACCATTTTCCGTAATTAAAGTAAAACAGCGACCAATCGGGCCATTGATACCTTGTAAATAATTTAAATCCATCCGGCTGGAAGTATGGCATAAATAACGATAGGCATAACTACCAATTTGAATGTTATTGCACATCGTACCCAACAGCACAGATCTATTATCCGCTAATAAAGAGTAATTATGTAAAGTATTCCCTATCGTGCCACCAGCAAACTCATGGCTAATAAGATTTTTTTCTGTTAACTCACGATAAAGTCTTTCAGCAATCGCATCTTCAATAACTAAAGAGTGCCCCTGGCTAAGTTGATAACGCTGAATAAAATCATCATCGACTTTTGCTTCAATATCAACCAAAGTTTGGTCAATACCAACAATATAAGCATGATCGCCTGCGCTATTGATTAACTCTTGACTGGATAATAAGGGATCTCGAAGACTAACAGGGAAATAGTGCTTGGACTTTCGTTGACCAGGGAATTTCATAATAGGTAGATTAGTATTAACGAAAGGAGCGAGTCTAACATAATTAACATCATTGAGCAGCAGGAAAATCGCCTGCTGCTTATTTAAAATGATCTCATCAGACTTTTTGCTTGCGATTATTTACCATATGGCGTAACAAAACATAAATACAACCCAAAATTAAACCAGCTATTCCAGCTAATACTACCATATAGGTTCGCTGAGGTGCCTGTTTAGCAATAGGTAAAGTTGGCTTTTGCATATATTTCACTGGTTGGAACCAAATATCTTTCGTATCTAGCGCTTGTAATTGTTGGATATATTGTTGACTACTTAACTAGTCAGAATTCGATAATGACAAATCATTACCCTTTTCAATAATGGCCAATTTTTTAGCTAATGCTTCTGAACCTAATGCAATAGGATAATCTGGATCATCTTGAATAAAGTTATGCGTAGTTGAAACCGGTTTTTTTAAACCAACAGATTGCGCTATGGCTAATGAATTCCTTAGTCGTTGAATCGCAACCCGATTCGCATTTTCTAAAGCCGCCAGCTCAATAGCATATTTACCTTTAGCATAAACAAGTTGTTGCGCTATTTTTTCATTTAACTCCGCTTTTATCTCTTGCCGTATATTTGAGCCAATATAACGTAAATAGTCAGACAATAAATCCTGTGCATCTTGCGCCGTTACGGCAGTAAATCCTACGCTTGCTTCTATCGGCCATTTTCGCATATTAGTAGTATTACTGACATTATTATCTGCGCTATTACTAAAAGTAACTTTGCCAACAGTAATATTATTTATCATATCACGTAAAAGCTGTTGTTCTCTTTCTAACGATTGGGACTCTGAAGATTTAACTAACCGCTGAAAATAGTCGCTACTTTTTAGAAAATTTTCCTGTAACAGCTGCGAACGATAAGCGTCAAGAAATTTGGCATAAACCTGCTGAGCATCAATATTTGTTTCTATATCCAGTACTTTTAACTGGTTAAGGAATTCATTCAGCTTAAACAGTTCTTGAGTAGTAGGTTGAACAATCTAGGCTTCACTTTTCCATTTTTGCGGAGAAAATAGCGACCAGCAAAAAATGGCAGCGGTGAAAACCACAACAAAAATAGTAATCAACAATTTAGATTTATAGAGAATAGAAAAAAGCTCAATTAAATCAATTTCATCATCTTGTTTCATCTTGGCAGAATAAAAAGATGGATCGATCTCAGTGCTTGCATCCAATAACGGTCGATTTGTCATAGTGTATAGTTTCTAACTGTCATGTTGTTAACAATTAATCACAAATATTCACCTATCTCTATCTTATGCAAACTTGAATAGCTGAATAATCAAATAATACTCATTAATCAAGAAAAGTTTAGTCATAAAATTCTGCATTTCCAACCTTAATAAAACATACAGCTCACATTTATCAACAATATTCTCATTTTTACAACAATGATATTTAAAACCAGTAAATTGCCATAAATTATCTAGAAAAACCCAATAAAATATTAATCTTTCTAAAAAATAAGAATAAATAATAAAATACTATTTAAATAATCTAAATATCATAAAAACTCATTTACTCTTTTATACAATAATAATAATCCATATTACCAGTTTAAATATATAATTTTACAATTATTAGATAAAACTAACGATTATAAACAAGCAATTACAGAAAAATTTCAAATTTATGATAGTGCTATAATCACTATAAGAACTTTTAATTTTAGCTAAAATTCCATTCAAATAATCACTAATCTTAATTTTATTACTGACATAAAAGGGTTAGAAATTATTTTAGTTTTATATTAATTAAACATAACATGCTTATTTAGTGAGTTTTAACAAAAATAAATTTTATTTAAAATTGATAAACCATGCTATAGACTATCTCTGATTAATTCGGTCATTAACAGAATATGATTTTCTGAGTCATTAAGTGCAGGTATATACTGATACTTTTCACCACCAGCGGCATAAAATAATTCTTTATTCTGCACCGCAATCTCCTCTAGGGTTTCCAGACAATCCACCGAAAAACCCGGACATAACAGCTGAACATGCTTAACTCCACTCTTTGCTAAGCTTGCTAAGGTAACGTCTGTATAAGGTGTAAGCCAGGGTTCACGCCCAAAGCGTGACTGATAAGTCATAATGATTTTATCAGCGGGAAAATCAATTAATTCACTAAATAAACGGGTTGTTAGCTCACATTGTTGCGGATAAATATCACCTGTCTCTGCGTAACGTTGAGGGATACCATGATAAGAAAGTAATAATCGATCAGGTTTACCATATTGTGCAAAACTTAACTCAACCGACTTTTTTAATGCCTCAATATAATAAGGGTGATTAGCATAACTACGAATAAAGTGAAGCCCGGGTATGGTTCGATATTTTTTTAACGCTCGACAAATCGCATCAAACACTGCCGCTGTGGTTGAACAAGAATATTGTGGATAAAGCGGCAATACAATAATATTTTCAACCTGCTGAATTAATAGTTTATCAATCGCATCTGCAATAGAAGGTGAACCATAACTCATACCTAATTCTACAGGAATAGTGGGAAGTTGTTTTGCCAGTGCAGCCTGCTGTTGCAAACTATAACTTAGCAATGGAGAGCCGGCTTCTGTCCAAATTGACCGATATAATTTAGCAACTTTTGGTGAGCGTAATGGTAAAATCACTAAATGTAATAGCGGTTTCCAAATTATCCTTGAAATATCAATAACTCTTACATCACTAAGAAATTCTGCCAAAAAACGTTTCACCGCCGCTGGCGTCGGTGCATCAGGCGTCCCTAAGTTAACTAATAAAACACCATACTTCTTGATACTCATGCCAATTGGCTCCATTTTTATTTAACGCTAACTATTAATAACCTTATCATAACTTTTTGAATATTTTTACTTCTACTAATTAGCAATAAATAAAAAATAGGCATCCAAATTGGATGCCTACTTTACCAACTAACAATTAACCTAAAATTTTAGCCAACTCTTCACTGACTTCAGTCACTTTACGGCTACCATCCAATTTAAAGTACTTGGTATGAGCAGCAGCAGCTTCTTGACGATAATAAGCAATTAAAGGCTCAGTTAACTGATGATACTCCACTAACCGCTTGCGAACGGTTTCTTCCTGATCATCTTTACGAATGCTTAATTCTTCACCGGTAACATCATCTCTGTTTGCTATTTTGGGTGGATTAAATTTAATATGATAAACACGCCCCGAAGCCGTATGCACACGGCGCCCAACAATGCGTTCAACAATAATTTCATCAGGTACATCAAATTCCAACACATAATCTACCGTAATACCGGCATTTTTCATCGCGTCTGCTTGTGGGATAGTGCGTGGAAATCCATCTAGTAAAAAGCCATTTCGGCAATCATCCTGGGCTATGCGCTGTTTAACTAAAGCAATAACTAACTCATCAGTAACAAGCTTACCGCTATCCATTAATTCTTTCGCTTTTCGACCCAACTCTGTGCCTGCCTTTACGGCAGCACGTAGCATATCACCGGTAGAAATTTGTGGAATACCATACCTCTCCATGATGAATTGTGCCTGAGTCCCCTTACCTGCGCCTGGCGCGCCGAGCAGAATAATACGCATTGCGTAAACCCCTTGCTATTTCATTTTTATAATTTGAAAGAAAAGTTACCTTATCATTAGGCATATACATAACTCAAGAAAACAGATAACCATTGAATAATCAAATTATTTTCGTTAAAAAAACAAACCACGTCTTAAAATTACTAAAACGTGGTTTTATGAACAACCTGGTTAATTAAATAAATTTTAGCCCAAAAGTAACTTATTAATACGACGAATAAATTGATTAGGATCTTCTAGGCTACCTTGTTCAACGAACAACGCCTGATCTAATAATACTTCTATCCACTCAGAAAATAAGCCATCATCTGTTAGTTCTGTCACTTTTTTAACTAGTGAATGCTCAGGATTAAGTTCAAAATTATATTTTATTTCCGGCGCTGATTGACCCACCGCAGCAAAAAGTTTTGCCATCTGGGTACTCATATCATTCGCATCGGTCGTCACGATTGCAGGCGTGTCAGTTAAACGATGTGTTAACTTCACCTCCTTCACCCGTTCGCCTAATAATTTTTTCACCCGCTCAACAAAAGGCTCCAGTTTTTTATCTGTCTCTTCTTGCTCTTTCTTATCTTCATCAGCCAGTTTTTCCAGTGACTCATCTGTCTTACTAACAGATTGAAAAGATTTACCTTCAAATTCTGGCAAATAATTCATCATCCACTCATCAATCCGATCAGATAATAATAAAACCTCAATACCTTTTTTACGGAATAGTTCTAAATGTGGGCTGTTTTTCGCCGCAGCATAACTATCTGCGGTAATGTAATAAATTTTTTCCTGCCCCTCAATCATTCGACTAACATAATCTTCGAGAGAAACATTCTGTAAATTACTCTCATTATGTGTTGATGCAAAACGTAATAGTTTAGTAATGCCTTCTTTATTGGTTGTATCTTCCGCAGGACCCTCTTTCAGCACTAATCCAAATTCCTGCCAGAATTGTTGATACTGTTCAGGTTCACTTTTGGCCAATTTTTCCAACATCTGCAATGCACGTTTGGTTAATGCACTACGTAAACTACGAGTAATATCACTATCTTGTAAAATTTCTCGTGAAACATTTAATGGTAAGTCATTAGAGTCAACTAACCCACGTACGAAACGTAAGTAATTTGGCATAAACTGTTCAGCTTCATCCATGATAAAAACACGGTGAACATAAAGCTTTAAACCATGTTTATTATCACGATTCCACAAATCGAAAGGCGCTTTAGTTGGTATATAAAGTAGGCTGGTATACTCTTGCTTACCCTCTACCCGATTATGACTCCATATTAAAGGATCCGCATAATCATGGGAAACATGCTTATAAAACTCTTTATATTCTTCAGCCGTAATATCATTTTTGTTACGTGTCCATAGTGCCTGGGCTTTGTTAATCTTTTCCCAAATGACCGTATCATCTTCTTCGTTCTTGGCTTCAATTTCCACTGGCAGAGCAATATGATCTGAATATTTGCTGATTACCGAACGTAAACGCCAGTTATCTAAGAATTCCGTTTGGTCTTCACGTAAATACAAGGTAATTTCAGTACCACGCTCTGCTTTTTCAATATCAGCAACGGTATAGTCACCCTCACCCTGAGATTGCCAGAAAACTCCTTTATCAGCAGCCATGCCCGCTGCTCGAGTACGTACGGTCACTTTATCGGCAACAATAAAAGCTGAATAGAAACCAACACCAAACTGACCGATTAATGGACTATCTTTCGCTTGTTCGTTACCTAAAGACTGTAAAAAAGCCTTGGTACCAGATTTAGCAATAGTTCCTAAATTATCAATAACCTCTTCGCGCGTCATGCCAATACCGTTATCACTAATGGTTAAGGTTTTTTTGTCTTTATCAACAGCAATTCTAACTCTTAAGTCACCATCATTTTCATAAAGATCTGATTGTGAAAGTGCTTTAAAACGTAATTTATCCGCTGCATCAGATGCGTTTGAAATCAGTTCGCGAAGAAAAATTTCTTTATTGGAATAAAGAGAATGGATCATCAATTGTAATAACTGTTTTACTTCTGATTGAAATCCACGAGTTTCTTGTCCTTTCATACTCATTAAATAGCCTCAATTTTAGAATAATTTTATTGGGTTGAATGGTTATGAAACTCAGATGGGGATATAAATTGAAAATTTCAAGCTCACCTTTGTCAAAAGAGTGTTGACAGCCGATATAGTTCCCTTTTTCATAAAAAATAAGCAGAGTTTTTAACCTCTGCATAGGTTTATTTATATTACATTTATATTATCAATAATTAATTTTCTGACGGCCAATGATTGAATGTGATAACGTTGTTCCGTCAACCATTTCAAGCTCACCGCCAACCGGAATACCATGAGCAATACGACTGGCCATGACCTGATATTGAGCACATATGCCAGCTATATAGTTAGCAGTCGCTTCCCCTTCAATTGTTGGGTTGGTAGCCAAGATCACTTCTGATACCGTCTCAGTCGCTAATTTATCGGCTAAGCTATCAAGGCCAATATCCTTAGGCCCAATACCATCTAATGGCGACAAATGGCCCATCAAAACAAAATAACGTCCGACAAACTGCCCCGTTTGTTCAATGGCATAAATATCGGCCGGGCTTTCAACCACACATATTTGGCCCGATTGTTGACGTCTCGGGTTAGTACAAATTGAACAGTGATCTTTTTCAGTAAATGTTCGACAACCCTGACAATGACCTATCTCAGACATTGCACGTGTCAACGCCTGAGCCAATTGCATGCCACCACTACGATCACGTTGCAGAAGATGAAAAGCCATACGTTGCGCCGATTTTGGTCCTACACCAGGCAAACAGCGTAACGCTTCCATTAAAGATTCAAGAAGTGGGCTCGTTTGCATCAAAATGGCATCTTAAAGCCTGGAGGTAATTGCATGCCATTAGATGCATTAGCCATTTTTTCTTTTTGTGCTTCTTCTATACGACGCGCAGCATCATTAAATGCGGCCGCAATAAGATCTTCTAGCATATCTTTATCATCTGCCATCAAACTAGGATCGATTTCAACCCGACGGCAATTATGCGCACCATTAATGGTTACTTTAACAAGACCTGCACCAGATTCGCCGGTAACCTCCATGTTAGCAATCTCTTCTTGTACTTTCTGCATCTTTTCTTGCATTTGCTGAGCCTGTTTCATCAGGTTACCCAGCCCACCTTTACCAAACATAATATTCTCTCTTTCTGATCTGTTACCAAGATATACTTTAACCTTGCAACATTGTACTTAACGGTATGTATTCGACTACACAGGCCGAATACTTTCTTCATCTAACTGTGCATCAAACAGCGTGCGCAAAGTCTGAATGGTTTTATCCACAATAATGGATTGACGAGCCTGTGCTAGCATCTCTTCATAAATTACCTGCCGCCATTCCAAGGGTGTCTTGACGGCCGGATTATCATCTTCGATGATAACCAGTTTTATCGGCTGGCCATATAACTCACATAAGGCTTTTGTTAATGCTTTATGCGCAGGCTCAGTATTCAAATGCCGTTGCGTTGATCGTAAGTGTAAACACATTTCCGTTTCATTTAACGATTCCTTATAAGCATTCAACGCAAGTTGTTCTATCAATTTTGGCACTTTTAACTGAGAAATTTCAGCCGACCAGTGGTCACGCGCTTGGGCTTCAAGCGCAATTTTATTGGCAAGTTCCGGTGTTCTTTCATATTCCAATGCTTGTTTAATATTGCCGGGCGTTGTTACTCGCTCTATTTTTTGCTCAGAAATATTTTGCGGGCGCCACTGATAAGATTTATCTTTTTGATTTTTTTCATCTTTCTTAACCTGCTTCGGCTGATTTGCAACAGATTGCTGATGCTGCATAGAAACCGTTGCTAATCGTTCTAGCGCCGACATCGCCGACGGCGTTTTCGTCTTCGACGATGCTGTGTCAGGCTTTTTTAGCGGTGTTTTCTCTTGCTCTTTTTTTAGTGACGCTTTTGCTTTTAGCAATTGCAAGGTAGGCGTATTAATTAATTTTTCATCTGATGGACTTATCGCTTTATCAATGACTTTTTTTTTATCTTTTATATTAGAGGAGACATTAGTATGACTATCAATATCATTGCCTAGGGTAACTGATTCAATTCTATTTGGCGACGATACCAATGAAACTTCACTATCATTAATACACTTAGGATGAAATGCTAATGCACGTAATAACGTCATTTCAACCCCCATTCGCCTTTCTGGCGCATAGGGAAGCTCTTTACGTCCGACTAATAAGGTTTGATAATAGAGCTGTAAATCCGTTGGCGTAATTAAGCGCGCAAGTAAACATAAACGCTCATCAATCGGCGAAGCAGTATCTTGCATCTCCACAGGTAAAAGCTGGATCATCGCAATGCGATGAATTAATGATAACATTTCAATCAAAACGTTTTCCCAGTCACTGCCTCGCAAAGCAATATCTTCGACTAAAGCCATCATTTTTTGACCATCGGCATGTACAATCGCTTCAATGATAGCTAGGGGCTGTTCATCATTCAATATTCCTAGCATTTGACTAACTGAATCAGCCAATACCTTCCCTTGCCCCATAGCAATCGCTTGATCAGTCAAACTTAATGCATCACGTAAACTACCTTCGGCCGCTCTGGCGATTAATTGGCGGGCTCGTTTATCACTCGATATTTGCTCGGCCGCTAAAATGCGTTCAAGTTGACTACTAATTTGGTCAATATCCAGTGTTCTTAAATGAAATTGAAGGCAACGTGATAAAACCGTTATCGGTAATTTCTGTGGATCGGTCGTTGCTAAGAGAAATTTTACATGTTCTGGCGGCTCTTCTAGTGTCTTGAGCAAAGCATTGAAGCTATGACGAGAAAGCATATGAACTTCGTCGATTAAGTAGACTTTAAATCGACCACGCGCTGGTGCATACTGGACATTATCTAGCAGCTCGCGGGTATCCTCAACTTTAGTGCGCGAAGCGGCATCAATTTCAATCAAATCAACAAATCGCCCATGCGCTATCTCAAGACAGTTAACACACTGACCACAAGGATTCTGGCTTATCCCTACCTCACAGTTAAGGCCTTTCGCAAAAAGTCGCGCAATGGTCGTTTTTCCAACCCCGCGGGTACCAGAAAATAGGTAAGCATGATGAAGCCGCTGCTGTTGCAAACCATTTGCCAGCGCGGTCAAAACGTGTTGTTGCCCAACTACATCGGTAAATGTTTGTGGGCGCCATTTACGGGCAAGTACCTGGTAGCTCATGATTCCTATTAGACGTTAAGTATATAGTTTGTTAACCAACATAGCGCTGTTCGCCTAGTCAGCACATTTCGCTAGAAAATTTTGCTCATTAATGTCCTGGGAATTCAACCAAATTAAAACAATTGACCCCTTGTTTTTTTAAACGTTCGATACCGCCTAAATCAGGCAAACAGATAATAAATGCCGCTTCATTCACTTTACCTCCAAGCTGCCGGATCAAGCGTACTGTTGCCTCAATCGTACCACCTGTAGCGAGTAAATCATCAACAACTAATACATTGTCTTTAGCTGAAATACTTTCTTTATGGATCTCTAGGGTATCGCTACCATATTCTAGCTCATAATTTTGCCGTAAAGTGGCTCGCGGTAGTTTTCCCTCTTTACGGACTGGCACAAATCCTACGCCTAAACGCAAAGCAACCGGCGCCCCAAACAAGAAGCCTCTTGCTTCAGTACCAACAATTTTAGTGATACCTTTATTTTTATAATGTTCAACAAGTAGATCAATAGTGGCCTGATAAGCGGCAGGATTATCCAATAGCGTTGTAATATCACGAAACAATACACCGGGTATCGGATAATCAGGAATTGTTTCAATACTGTCTTTTATAAATTGTATTTTTTTTTCATTAACCATCATAATTATCATCATAGATAAAATAATCAAACTCTACAATCTATGAAAAGTACTATAAAAATGCAATAACTTACTTACCAATATGCGCATTTTTACTGTAATAAGTCAAATCACAATCACATATTTTTTTATTATTATGGCTTACTATATGAAAACACAAAAGTTACTGAACGCGCTTGAAGAGCAAATTGAAGCATTATCAGAACAAATAAAGCCTATTGCACACTCTGCTTTTATAACATCACGTTTTGATCAAAAATTATTTTATCGAAAAAGCCATCAATTAAGCGATTGTTTATTTGAAATCAAGCAACATTTTTGTCAATTAAAAAATGCGGTTATCACTTCACGTTTAGAACAGGTTACTTTCTTGACAGAAAAAATTATTGCCCAAATTGGTGCAATAACGCGAGAATCTGCAACCCAAACATTAAGAGAACAAGAAAATCAACATAGCCAAAAAGAAAAAACCGTCGATCGCTATGAGCGTTTAGTTCAACATCAAGATTATGAACGTCGCCTAATAGCAATGATAAATGATAGAGAACAACAATTAGTTAAACAACAGTCATACGTTGCTTGCCAGAAACTGCAACAAGAAATAGCTGCATTAACAGGGAGGTTAGTGAGATGCCGTCAGGCTCTTTCACGCATAGAAAGGGCAATTGAGCGCGATGAAAATCAAAGTATCGAATAAAAAATAATATAGGTAATATTTAATGAATTTAGAGAATGCACCATTAGAAATCCAAGTTGCCATTGATTTAATTTATCTTCTGGAAATTAATCAAATCGAACCCACTACTGCACTCAAAGCACTCGATATTGTAAAAAAAGATTATGAGAATAAAAAAGCCATCACATCACTTACCAATGCAACTAAAAAACGTTGATATAAATAATCCAATTATTATTCTGCAGCATTATTAGTCTCGATTGTTTTTATCATGGTGCTTTTCTCTCTTTCCAGCGCCAAGAGTACGTTCAACTTCTTGCACTGAATCACCTTTGTTATTACGAAGGTGAACTTCTAACTGATTAAAAGCAATATCGATATTTTGTTCTCGACATAGGCGATCAATCATTCGATTAACTTCGTCCAATGTTGTACTTCTATCCGCTATCTGTCGAACATAAAAACGTAATTCATGATTAAGGGTACTGTCACCAAAATCAGTAAAAAATACTAATGGAGCAGGATCCGACATGATCTTATTGTTACTTTGCGCGGCCTGTAACAAAATCGCTTTGACTTTATCAAGATCAGAACCATAAGCAACACCTAGCTTGATAATAATACGGGTTATAGTATCTGATAACGACCAATTTATTAAACGTTCCGTCACAAATGCTTTATTGGGAATAATGACTTCTTTACGATCAAAATCCGTTATGGTAGTTGCTCGAATACGAATTTTACTTACTGTGCCTGAAAAATTACCAATCGTAACGGTATCACCAATTCTGACCGGCCTTTCAAACAGAATAATAATACCCGAGACAAAGTTGGCAAAAATTTCTTGTAGGCCAAAACCTAAACCAAATGTTAATGCTGCCGCTAGCCACTGTAACTTATTCCAGGTAACACCTAACATTGCTAATACGATAATGGTACCAATACCGATAATGATGTAGGTTAGCATCGTCGTGATAGCATAGCTTGATCCCTGCCGAAGCTTTAACCGGGACAGTACTAAAACCTCTAACAAACCGGGTAGATTTCGCGTCAATACTAAAGCGACAATAAAAATAATCATCGCTAAAATCAAATCAGCCAAGGTAACCGCTTGTAAACTGTGGCCAGCCTCATTTTGTACATTAGTGTGCCAAAGTTGAATACCATCTAAGAATGAGAAGATAGTAATGAAATCTGACCAAATCCAATAAAAAGCAACGATAAAGATCAGAAACAGTACCATACTGGTTAAACGTAGAGATTGTTGACTAATCAATTCAATTGACATTGGTGGTTCGGTAATGGGTTCATTTTCTTGCTCTTCTCGCGTCATATTATGACGACGCTCTAATGCCCTTTTATAAGCAAGCTTGCGCGCTGCAATAGATAATCCACGAATACAACTATGGTAAATAATATACCAAAGGAGTAATAAGTAGAGGCTATCAATCCAGCGACTGGAGAGTCGAAGAGTCGTGTAATAATAACCGACCATCATTAAACCAATTAACACCAGTGGAGAAAAAGCCAGTATAGTAATAATAATAGTACGAGTTAAATGCCCACCTTTTTGTTGCCAGATCCGACGGCAAAACGGCAAAGTAAATAGAAAAACTAAAAACAGGGATATTAATACAATTAATTGTCCGATGACATCATCCGCCAACCGCAAAGGATACATGACGCCATAACTTGACCAATAAATCAAAACAATCAACGGCAACATCAATTTCATCAAATGTTGACGTAGCCAGGACGTGTCTTTTTTAGCAATTAAAAAATGATTTTCTGCAATGCTATCAAGTTTAAGAATATTAATACACCATCTAAATAACACCCAAAATAGGGCCAATTGCAGAGCAAAACTCCAAACAAAATCACCATGGGGATTACCTGTTTTTAAAAACCAGTAACCAACTGCTAGTGCCATAAAAGCGCCAGGAAACGCCATCATTAGGGTTAAAATTAACGCTATCGGTGTATGTAATTGGTTATCTTTTTTGAATACCCTAACTTCCGCATTAATTTCTTTTAAACGTTGTTTAAACTTGCGATTCATCCAAAAAAAGAACAGACAAGCCAACAAAAGGGGAATAGTAACAACAGAAGAGTTAATTAACCCTTTGAATATGCTAATTAATGATAATTTAAAATTAAAAGAGGTAATTTCTACTTTCGCCGCTTCAGGAAAAGAAGTTAACCATGTTAGATCAATCGGTTTATTACTATTTACCCAAAAAATTTGCTGAGCTAATGTCTGCTCTAAAGAATCAATGACTCCCAGTAATTGTTGCTGATCTAACTGTAAATTAATCGCCTGAGAAATCTGATTACCCAGCTGTACGTTTAATTGATCTAAAAGATCGCGGCGTATATCAATCAGTAACTCTAATGCCCGCCAGACTTCCTTGGAAAGAGGCATTGCCTTGCTCTTATCTACCATTGAATCACTTATTGTATCGGCCAATTTATTAATATAATTAGAAGATTGATATAACTGATCACGCTCTTGGTTAATATCAAACTGCTCTAGCCTTAAATCGGCAATTAATGTTGGTAGATTTTTTGTTAATACATTAGGTGGCAAATTAATTTGTTTTTGAAAAAGTATGCGAGAAAGCAATAAACTTCCTCGTAAAACGGTAATTTGCTCTTTTAAATTACTCTCTACTTGTATGGCTCTTTCTAACCAAGATTTAACCCTTATCCCCTTTTGTACTAATTGGTTACTATCTTGGGTTACTGTAATCAAACGTTCACTTAGTGCTTTATTAATCGCTTTTTCATGTTTAATTATCGGATATTCTTCTACTTCCTGACTATTTATCGTTGAGCGTTGAGCTTCTTTAGCCGTTTCTTCAGAATAATTTAAGCGTTTATTATTAATAGCAGCCTGAACATATTGTATATCACTTTGAATTAACTCAATATAAGTTGCTGTATAATCACGTTGCTTCTGTAGCACATCTTGCAATTGAGTATTCGCTTCCAATGCGTGTTGTTGAAATTTATTTTGTTGCTGCAGATAAAATTGTTCGATTTGCAATAATCTTTGCAAAGAAGGCCGAATATCTTCATTGGAAGAGAAGTCATTATTTAGTTGGTAACGAATATCTTGTAGCCGTCGAGCATTTTCTAACATAATATTCATCGCTCGCTCTGGCTGGGTTTGTAATGCAACTAAGTTGCTATTAATATTGGCCAGATTTTCCTGCTGGTTTTGTAATACTTCTAATTTATTTTTTAATTGGCTCTCCAGTTGTGATAATGTTAAATGCTGATATTCAGTTTTAGTTTGCTCACTTTGTTGCTGCTCGCGTTTAATTTTAGCCAACTTCTCAAGTGCATTTCGCGCTTCTTTCGGCGCTTGTATAACTCTTTTTTGCATTAGATCAGCTTGCTTTTCTAATTCCGCTAATTCATCATAAAATTGAATTGCTTTTTTATAGTCAGCTAAAGCTTGGGTTTCAGGTGCAGTTAAATTGCTACGATTACTTAATGCATTTAATTCGCTTTGAATAGTTTGCCGTGAAGTTATATTGGTTAAGGTAGCGCTCTCAACTAAGGTTGCATTAAAAAGAAAGAATAAACCACAAGACAAGGACAATAAAGAAACTAACCGCTGATAATATGCTCTGTTTTGCAACCTTCGACTAAATGAAAACATAGTAGTATCCACTGAGTTAGATTAAAAATAAGAAAACAGTTAACAATCTCTCCTTAGAATTTATTTCCTTGTCTTAAATATTATTATATCTAAAAAGTTAAAACTTTATTGGATGCCAATGTCCACTCCGCTAAGTCAATCAAAGTGCCGATGGTAATCCCTTTAATTAACGGTAATTCAGTGATACCTCGAGCATCAGTACATGTCTTACATAATTTTATTTCTACTTGCTGCGCAAGCAAAATTTCTAACATCTGTTTTAAATTATAACCTTCAACTGGCTTTTGATTAATAAGACCGGTAACAACTGCATCAGACATTAAAAAAATTTTCATTTGCGTTGTCGCAGCCTGTTCCTTAACTGCAATCGCCAAACGTAGTGCATTAAAAAGATTTTCATCGCCATAAGCGGCACCATTGGCAATAATCAAAAATAGTTTTTTTTCTTACATCAAATCCTCCTTAATTATATAATAAAACGTTTCAACTATTTCTTATTGATGGACTATATTTCATCATATCAATCATCGTATCCACGTAACGAATCGCATTTTCTTTGATATTAAAACTATCTGGTACACATAACCAATTTTCAAACAGGCCGGTAATTTCTGCTCGTATCATAATTGCTGCGCACTCAACATTGATATTGGCAGGCAATTGTTGTTTTTCCACACAGGCAATTAAAAGAGCGACTAATCTCTGATAGTTAATCATATAAATTTCACGTCGCAATTCAGCAAACTGTGCCATTTCACCTATCAATTCACATTTATGAAAAAAAATCTCAGTTAGCGCCTTGTTTTTAGTATCGTCAAAAAAGGTAAATAAAATATAATGTAATAATTTTCTCAATACAAAAAGTGGATCATTAGGGTATTTTAACTGATACTTTTTCTGAGTTTCAGCTATTTGTTCATCAGTGAATTTACAAGCTTCAGAGAAAAGATCGACTTTATTTTTAAAATGCCAATAAATAGCACCACGAGTTACACCTGCGACCTCGGCTATATTAGATAAAGAGGTAGATGAAACTCCATACTTAGAAAATGTTCTAATTGCTGCATCAATTATTTCTTGGCGAGTTATTTTCGCTTGTTGCTTAGTTTTTCGTGCCATTTTAACTTACTTTCTTCTTATTGAAGTAAATTTACATACATTCATGTATGTTTTTGCAATAACATAAGAGACTTATCACATAATAATTCACTAGGTTTCAGATTTGAAATTGATATTTGAATATTGAGGTTTATTTATGCAAAAAAACAGAGGGGTTTTACCTCTGGTAATATTACTACTCTCAAGCTGTTTGATCCTGACAGCATGTGGCGATAATTCCCAGCAAGGTAATATTGCACCTCCAACACCTGAAGTTGGTGTCGTAACATTGGAAGTAAAGCCATTGACAGTAACAACTGAACTGCCTGGCCGTACTACTGCTTTTCGTATTGCCGAGGTAAGACCTCAAGTAGGAGGTATTATATTAAAAAGAAATTATACAGAAGGTAGTGATGTTGAAGCTGGAACTTCTTTATATCAAATAGATCCTGCTACCTATAAAGCCAATTATGACAGTGCAAAAGCCAATTTAGCAAAAGCAAAAGCTAATGCCGAAATTACTCGTTTAACAGTAAGTCGTTATAAACCTTTATTGGGAACAAATTACATCAGTAAACAAGAGTATGATACCGCAAACGCTAATTATGCTCAGGCATTAGCTTCTCTTAAAGCAGCTGAAGCGGCAGTTGAAACTGCGCGTATCAATCTTGAATATACCAAAGTAACTGCGCCTATTTCCGGCCGTTCGGGTAAATCCAACGTTACAGAAGGCGCGCTGGTCTCGACCGGGCAAAATAGTACGCTAACAACCATTCAACAGTTAGATCCTATTTATATTGATGTTACTCAATCCAGCGACGATTATTTGAATTTAAAAAATGAAATCGCTAGCGGCAATTTATCTAAAGAATCGCAGCAAGCACCGGTTAGCCTAAAAATGAATAATGGTGAAGTTTACTCACAAAAAGGGATTCTTCAATTTTCCGATGTAACCGTTGATGAAAGTACTGGCTCTATCACGATGCGGGCTATTTTCCCCAATCCAGAAAAAAAACTACTTCCTGGTATGTTTGTTCGTGCCGTTTTAGAAGAAGGAGTGAAAAAAAATGCCATCCTAGTGCCACAGCAAGGCGTAAGTCGGACGCCGCGTGGTGAAGCTCAAGTGATGATTGTTAATACCAATAATGAAGTTGAAGTCCGTACAGTAATTACTGCGCAAGCAATTGGTAATCAATGGTTAATAACTAAAGGACTTAAAGCAGGAGAGCGTGTCATTGTTATTGGGTTACAGAAAATCAAGCCAGGCATGAAAGTGATAGCTAAAGAGACATCGTTAAATCCAAATACAACAGAAAAATAAATTTTCTCCGCATAAGTCTTAAATTAAGGGAGTCGATAATTAATGCCTCAGTTTTTTATAGAACGGCCAATATTCGCGTGGGTAATAGCCATTATTACCATGCTTGCTGGTCTATTGGCAATTATCAAATTACCGGTTGCACAATATCCAACTATTGCGCCACCGTCTATCTCAATTGTAGCAACCTATCCTGGAGCAGACGCCACTACAGTCCAAAATACCGTTACTCAGGTTATCGAACAGAACATGAATGGAATTGATAATCTGGTTTATATGTCTTCAACTAGTGATGCAATGGGTAACATGTCTCTGACGCTTACCTTTGAAGCAGGGACAGATCCTGATATTGCACAAGTGCAGGTACAAAATAAATTACAATTGGCCATGCCATTACTACCTCAAGAGGTACAGCAGCAAGGCATTCATGTTAATAAATCTACCGGTTCTTTCTTGATGGTGGTCGCTTTTATTTCCAAAAATGGCTCAATGAATCAAGAAGATATTGCTGATTATGTTAACTCTCACATTAAAGATCCTATTAGCCGAGTAAAAGGTGTCGGTGAAACACAATTATTTGGTACCCAGTACGCTATGCGGATCTGGTTAGATCCAGATAAACTAGTTAAATACAATATGGCTACTCAAGATGTCATCAATGCCATAAAAATTCAAAACAACCAAGTTGCTGCTGGCCAACTAGGTGGAACACCACCGATCCCAGGCCAACGACTTAATGTTTCTATCATTGCTCAAACGCGGCTAAATAATGCCGAACAGTTTGCCAATATCCTGTTACGAGTTAATCCAGATGGTTCTCAGGTTCGCTTAAAAGACGTTGCCGTTGTTGAATTAGGCGCGGAAAATTATAGCATTCAAGCCAAATATAATGGTACTGCGTCAGCCGGTATCGGTATCAAATTGGCAACCGGGGCTAATGCCTTAGATACTGCCAAAGCCGTACGTGCTACGCTTGCTGAAATGGAGCTTTTTTTCCCTAATGGATTAGAGATTGTTTACCCTTATGACACCACACCGTTTGTAAAAATCTCAATTAACGAAGTAGTGAAAACACTGATCGAAGCTATCATGCTAGTCGTCGTTGTTATGTACTTATTCCTGCAAAATTTCCGCGCAACCTTGATCCCAACGATCGCCGTTCCTGTTGTTTTACTTGGTACTTTTGCTATTTTGTCTGCAATGGGGTATTCAATTAACACGCTTACCATGTTCGCAATGGTGCTCGCTATCGGACTATTAGTCGATGATGCGATTGTGGTAGTAGAAAACGTTGAGTGTGTTATGCAAGAAGAGGGACTATCGCCAAAAGAAGCCACCAAAAAATCGATGGGACAAATCCAAGGGGCGCTCGTCGGTATAGCCTTAGTATTATCAGCAGTATTTATACCTATGGCTTTTTTTGGTGGCTCTACCGGCGCAATCTATCGTCAATTCTCGGTTACAATTGTCGCATCAATGGTGCTTTCTGTTCTGGTCGCATTAATCCTAACTCCCGCCCTTTGTGCCACAATATTAAAACCTATCCCTAAAGGTAGTCATGGTAAACAGACAGGCTTTTTCGGTTGGTTTAACCGGACGTTTGAAAAAAGTGCGCATCACTATACCAATAGTATTGGCCATATGCTTAGAGGCACCGGCCGTTACCTAGTGATTTATGTTATATTAGTTGCCGGTATGGCATTTCTCTTCCTAAAATTACCTTCTTCGTTTCTTCCTGAGGAAGATCAAGGAGTATTCTTGACGATGGTTCAGCTACCGCCAGGTTCAACTCAAGAACAAACTGTAGCGGTGCTTAACGATATTGACCAATATTATCGAACCAAAGAAAAAGAAAATGTTAAATCTGTCTTTACCGTAAGTGGCTTTGGCTTCGCTGGACAAGGACAAAACATGGGTCTTGCTTTCGTTGTTCTACAAGATTGGAAAGAACGCCATAGCGATAAAAGTCACGTTTCTCAAATTATTAATCGTGCCAATCTTGCCTTTTCAAAAATACAAGAAGCTATCATTTTCTCTTTCAATATTCCGGCCATACCCGAGCTAGGTACAGCCAGTGGTTTTGATTATGAACTTGTTGATCAAGGTAATTTAGGCCATGAGAAATTAATGGCAGCTCGTAATCAACTACTTGGACTTATCGCTCAACATCCTGATATATTGCAAAATGTTCGTCCTAATGGGCAAGATGATACCTCTCAGTATCGTTTTTATCTTGATCAACAAAAAGCTGAGGCTTTAGGTGTATCTATCAATGATATTAATGCAACCTTAAGTACTATGTTTGGTGGAATCTATGTAAATGACTTTATTGATCGTGAACGTGTTAAAAAAGTTTACGTACAAGCCAATGCCCCATTCCGAATGTTGCCCGCTGATATTGAAAAACTTTATGTCCGCAATAATCAAGGAAAAATGGTACCTTTCTCGGCGTTGATTGATCATAGTAAAGATCCATGGCTATATGGTTCACCACGTTTAGAACGCTATAATGGTTTACCTGCAATGGAAATCCAAGGTTCTGCGACTCCAGGGAAAAGTACCGGTGATGCCATGCTATTAATGGAGCAACTTACTGAAAAATTACCTGAAGGTATTGGTTATGAATGGACTGGTATGTCTTATCAAGAACGTCTTTCTGGTAATCAAGCACCTGCTTTATATGTAATTTCTCTTATTGTCGTTTTTCTCTGTTTAGCCGCTTTATATGAAAGTTGGTCAATTCCTTTTTCTGTTATGTTAGTTGTACCCTTAGGGGTTATTGGAGCATTACTCTTCACTTCAATTCGTGGATTAGAAAATGATGTTTACTTTAAGGTAGGCTTATTAACAACCATTGGCCTATCTGCCAAAAACGCCATATTAATTGTTGAGTTTGCGAAAGATCTAATGGAAAAAGAAGGAAAAGGGTTGATTGAAGCAACGCTAGATGCTGTCAAAATGCGGTTACGACCTATTTTAATGACATCATTAGCATTCATGCTTGGTGTTTTACCTCTGGTTATTAGTAACGGTGCCGGTTCAGGTGCGCAAAACTCTGTTGGTACAGGCGTGCTTGGCGGAATGATTGCAGCAACTACATTAGCAATCTATTTTGTTCCAGTATTTTTTGTCGTCATACGTAGACGTTTCACAAATAAATATTAACTTAGCGAGTTATTAGTAATATTTCCATTAAAAGGCCAGAATATCTGGCCTTTTATGTAAAAATATTTTTTAATAAATGAAAAATAAATCTAAATATATGACTAAAACTTATTTTTTATTAAAAAAATAAATAATAATGAAATAACACAGTTATACTGTAACTTTTTGTATATATTTGATATTTTACACTAGATTAGTTCTTTGATTAACATCATATAACAAAAAACTTTATACAGAGATAGTGACTTATGCGATAATAGTGCTATATTAATATCCAGTAGGTTGTTTGCATTACTTTTGCTATACTCACACAAGTATAATTTTTATAAATTATCTACATTCTTCTGATTGTTTACCGACAACCATTTATAATTTTGGCAACAATCATAATTAATAGTGTTTTTGATTTTATAAAAAATAAAACAATATATTAATTCAATGGTAAATTCTTCATCTTTAGCGGTATTATGCAATAAAAATGAGTAATAACCCGTAATCTGTGGTTTGAATTGAGGTGATTATGGATGAGTACTCACCAAGGAGTTATGACATCTTAGTGCTAAAGTATTTATGTGATGCTCTACATCGTGATGCGATGTTAACTTTGCATAGGACAAAAACCCATTGGAAGAATGATCTTGGTTCCGACCAAAACGTTAAATTTAATGTATTAATTGATCATATCACAGATTTTATTGGTCAATTTAAATTAAAATATCCGAATAACGTAAATCTTTTTATTTTTATTGACGAATATTTGGATGAAACTTATAGCCTATTTGGTAAACCTGTAATGAGCCTAACAGATATTTCTGATTGGCAAAAAATGAATGAGCATTTGTCTGAAATATTAACAAATGATATAAAGTATTCATTAAGTAACACTTGACGCAACAGCCAATAACATTCATATTTTATACATCTATAATTTAAAGAAAGGAAATTATGACTAAAATTGACTATCTGATGCGCTTAAGAAAATGTACGACTATCGAAACATTGGAGCGCGTAATCGAAAAAAACAAATATGAATTATCTGAAGACGAACTTGAGTTATTTTATTCTGCTGCCGACCATAGGTTAGCAGAACTCACAATGAATAAACTTTATGACAAAATTCCTTCGTCAGTTTGGAAGTATGTTCGCTAATAAGTCTTTCCTTTATCAGATAGGATATGGTTATAATTTTAGCCGATAGCCTTTATCGGCTTTTATTAGTAACTATATAACTTAAAATATTCATTCATAGCACGGATAGTTATATCGTGGTGTTGCTTGCATTATTAGATTAAACAATGAACCCTATTTATATTTTCGCTTAATGAAAAATAACCTTATAATTATCCTCTCTCAACTTTTACTCTTTTTTATTAATGAGCACCATACTTAACCAATAACTATTCAGCAAAACAATCCTTATAATGCTATTTATTTTTTAATTAATAATTTAATTGCATCGTTAATTGAAATTTATAATTTTACATAATCTTATTTTTCTTTAAAAACTAAACCAAAACTGGCATTTAGATTAAAATGAAAATTCATCTAATTAATCGAATTTTTTTCTATATAAAAAACTAACCATGTTAAATTAATTTAATAACCATCAACATAAAAACAATTTTTGTTAACTAAATTAGTTTTATTTGGAAAAAGCATAAATATCTTAGAAGTGCTAAACTGGCGGAGTCCTGTCAGCGACATCCCGGCACATACATCCCTTGCTATGGCTGCTTCTTTCCAGACCTGACCAAGTTAACAAGTTAGCATTGCGGGAGAACCAACAGGACCCCATTGAATGGCTCTATCTGAACAATAGAGGCGTGCATTATGCGTTATTCAAATTCAAATAGCAAGAAAACAGAAATCAAGTGCTGTTTTCTTATTCAAATAAATAATGTTAAACATTTAAGTGACTTAAATATATAAAAATAATAGCAAAAAAATCAATAAACCATATCGAGATGATCTAAGCTACCAGTATGTAATAAATTACCTATCTGTTGCAATTAGTACATCTGAGCATAAAGCCCTGAATGTCGCAACAATTCATTATGTTTGCCTTGCTCAACGATTTTACCACGATGTAAGACAAAAATTTTATCCGCGTCGATAACAGTAGAAAGTCGATGGGCGATAACGATTAAAGTTGTCTGTCGACGAATTAACTGTAAAGCGGCTTGGATAGCTCTCTCAGTTCCCGAATCGACATTTGCCGTTGCCTCATCCAATATTAAAATTTTCGGCGTTTGTACTAAAGCCCGCGCTAACGCCAGTAGCTGCTTCTGCCCTGCAGATAGCATATTGCCTTGCTCGCCTAGTAGAGTATTTAAGCCATTCGGTAATTTATGTACCCAATCAGCGAGCTGAACAATTGTTAAAATTTGCCAAACTTTCTGTTCTGAAATTTCTCTTCCCAAAGCGATATTATCAAAAACAGTCGTTGCTAAAATAACCGGCTCTTGTTGCACTATAGTAATACAATTACGCAACACTTGGTGGGAAAGAGATGATAGTGGACGTCCATCAAGTAATATTTGTCCTTCTTGCCACTGATAGTATCCCATTAATAAGTTAGTAATCGTGCTTTTCCCACTACCTGTATGCCCAACTAATGCAACAAATTCATTATCTTCCATCTGCAGATCAATCTCGTACAATACATATTTATCATCACGATAAGCAAAAGAAAGCTTTTTCATATCTACTCGACCCGACAATAATGGTAATTGATCATGGCCATAACATTGTCGTGGGCTATCTATCAATTCAAAAATTCTTTCGCCTGCAACTACAGCTTGTTGTAATACAGATTGCTGTGAAGTTAATTTAATTAATGGCTCATTTAAACGTCCAAGATAATTAATAAACGCATACAATACCCCAACACTAATAACATTTATTCCCTTAAATCCAAATAATAAAATTAATCCACAGAGTGTTAATGCCGAAAATAAATTTAATAATGGGCGCAATAGAATACTATCTAACTTTAATGCCTGCATCCGGGCGATATAATGCTGGCGGTTTACTGCCAACATTTTCTCACCAAATCGAGCTTGTTGCCTAAATTGTTGGATAACAGTCATACCGCTAATAATTTCATTAAAGCCATCGTTGATATCAGCTAGGTAAGTCCGCACTCGACGAACAATCGGTGTACTTAAACGTTGGTAAATTACCATGACCAAAAATACGACAGGGAAAATTAAGCTAGCAACAATTGCCATTCGCCACTCTAAAAAAAACATCGCTATTAACATGGTAATAATTAGCGCTAAGCTACGAAATATAGTCGGAATAACAGTTACAAACAGATCCTTAACCACTTCAGTATCATTTGTCACTCGAGAAATAAGCTGTCCTACTGGTTGATTATCAAAAATACTCAATGGCTGCCTGATAGCAGCACTCATGACATCTGTACGTAATGTTTGAACAACACCGATAGCGACTTGATTAAATAAAATTGTTTGATAATAGTGTAAGATGGCAGCAATAATTTGTGATGCAAAAAAACTATTATTAACATAACCGAGCTTTCCAACGGTATATGGGCTTTTGCTAACATATTATCAATAAAGTAACTCACTAGTAGGGGCCCACAAATTTCTGCACCAGCGGCTACCCAGGATATCAAAACGGCAATAATTATCGGTTTACGAAATGAATTTCCATAAATTAATAAGCGTTTTAAGGATGGCCATAAAAGACGAGGCTTATTCATGTTCATTTTCCAATGAAGCTTCAATTTGCTGATAGCAATACATATCTCGATACCAACCAGGTTTTGCAATTAATTGCTGATGGGTACCTTGACATAAGATAGTACCTTGCTGCAATACAAGGAGTTGATCTGAATCCACTAACGCAGATAATCGGTGGGCACTAATGATAATAGTATGGCGTCCTCGCCACTGACGTAAATTTTTTAAAATTCTATTTTCAGTCTGTCCATCTACAGCAGATAAAGCATCGTCTAATATCAAAATTTCAGTATCTAATAATAGTGCTCTTGCAATAGAAATACGCTGTTTTTGTCCACCAGATAACATAATGCCACGCTCACCAACTTGTGTACTGTATCCATTAGGTAAACGCATAATATCTTCATGTACATCAGCTAGCTTTGCCGCTTCCTCTATTTCTGTTTGACTGGCAGTTGGTTTACCTAAAGCAATATTACCTGCAATGGTATCAGAAAATAAAAATGGTATTTGGTTCACAACAGCCAGTCTGGCATGCCAGTCCCCCTGTTGAATATCAGTCAGAGCAAGAGATTGGAACAAAATCTCACCATCAATAACATCAAAATGACGTTGCAATAATGATAATAGTGTTGATTTTCCGGCCCCGGTTGGACCGCAAATTCCAACTAATTGCCCTGGCTGTATATTGAATACAATATTATGCAAAGAAGATATTCCAGCACCTGGATAATAAAATTGGCGAATGTTTACGCTCAATTGACCAGATCTTGGCTGCAAACACTGTTTTCCATCAATAATTGATAGGGGTTCTTCAAATAAAACACAGATTCTGCTATAAGCAGCGCTTCCACGCTCAACAATATTAAACATCCATGCAAGCGCTAACATTGGCTATATCATAAGCCCTAAATACATAACAAAACTAGTCAAGTCACCTAGTGTCATTTTATTATGCCAAACCAACCAGCTTCCACCCGTTACCGCCAAAAAATTTGCAGCGCCTATCGCAATATAGATAGTAGGGTCAAATTTGGCATCAACTTTAGCAACATGTATATTTTTACGTCCAACCTCTAATGCCGCAATCTCAAACTGATAGGATTGGTAATCTTCAAGACCAAACGCTTTAATCATACGGATACTAGTTAAACTTTCCTGAGCATGATTATTGAGAGAAGAGAATGCACCTTGGGCAGATTTAAAGCGTTTATGTAGTTGCTCACCATATCACTTAATAATGATTGCCATAATTGGCATTGGTAGCAATGATAGCAGGGTCAGTTGCCAACTGATCTCTATACTCATGATAATTAATACCGCACACCCCATTACCAAAGAATCGACTAGTGTCAGGACACCTTCTCCCGCCGCAAAAACAACTCGATCAACATCATTTGTTGTACGTGCAATAAGATCGCCCACTCTATGACGTAAATAAAACTCAGGAGTTTGGCGACTAAATTGTTGATAAAATTTCTGTCTTAACTGTACGGCTAATTTGTAAGAAGCACCAAATAACCATAACCGCCAGATATAACGCAATCCATAAATAATGAATGCAATAAATACCATTACACTTATCCAACCCAAAAGTTGTTTGATACCCATGGTTTGCTTACTAATGCCATCAATAATAAAGCCAACGAGGCGTGGTGGGATGAGCTGTAATCCCGCAATAAAAATTAATAAAATGATTGCACCAAAATACCGGCGCCACTCAGTTAAGAAATACCAACGTAATTGAGAAAATAATCTCACATTTTTTTATCCTGATATTGAAAATTACATCAAAAAATATAATAAGTTACAGTTCAATAAATTAATGAGATACAGACAAAATTGTTGTATATTTTATTTTATGACACAAAAATAAA
>UXGC01001194.1:0-31299 GCA_900480045.1 Eurytoma adleriae
TCTGGTGAAAACCCAATTACTAAACTGACAAAACTCCAAAGCAATAAACTCCTTTTATTACCAACTTGACGTTGATTCGTTTGAGATTGTCTATGATTTATTAAAGCTCCATACATTTTTGAATTTAGTACAGAAAGCTCAATCTGAAATGCCGCGTGACCTTTAACCCTTAGTGAATTTTGCTTCTTGGTGTGTTAAATTGGAGCAGGCTATCGTCGACTCCGGAGAGGTGATAAGAATCACTTAGTTAGCTTACAGGCTGAACTTTATGAGCATCCCCTGGACAATGCGTATAAAGAAAACAAAGCTCCACGAACGCCATAACGATCGTTGTTACATCGCTCGTTAAAACCAGCAATTAGTGCTCGCCGTGCTTAATCGCGTCGCAAGCGCCTCTTACGTCTCTCCGTCTTCCTCTCTGACTTCCTTCTTGGAATACAAACACAGCTGCTGAAATGAAAGGGGATTATCTTTTTTAATCGTTTCTTTTTTTCAGGTTGATATAAAAATAATTGCAAGTGCGCGAACAATATTTAAAGTTAAACAAAATGTACCGCATGTGGGGGTTACGAACGTCGTTTTAAACTTTACTGCGCATTCGCAGTGTATTTAATTGTAATTGATAATTCTATAAAAAATCTAGTCAAATTTAATCTAATAAGAGGATGTAAAATGCTGAAACATCAGAAATATAGATTGACATGTACCTTGTATTAATGTACTCGCATTGTTACCAGATTTTTTAATTATTATTAAGTAAAAGATACTTTTTGAAAAGAAACATTATTTAAAAACTTATTTTCATTGTTAAATAAAATGAGAAATTAAATGCCGGTAAGGTGGATTTCTATTTATATATTTCACCTGAACCATCATCACCTACACATTGATTTTAAATGATTTTAATCGTCAGCATCAAAAAGTCAAAAAACCATCATTATTATAACTTTTTCCCTACGACTTCGTTAATAAAATTAATAACATACTTAAATTTTCGAACGTTGTTATTTGCCATCAATAAATTTTTCCGGAATTCTATTGAACAGGTATTCTTTTATATACACCTACTCGCCAAACGTTGAAAATTGATTATATACATTAACAATAGTGAAAGTACTATTTAACCAGTAAGATTACTGGTTCATTTAAAACTGAAGCATTACTTTTACTTTTAAGAAAAGGACCGAAACGACTGCTTTCCTGAAAAATATATCGCCTCAGAGAAACGGCGTTAAAAGGAGCAACAGATGGGGATTCTGCAGTTTTATTAGGTGTTTAAGAAGCAGCAAAATTTTTTGCGAGCAGAACTTGGAATCATCTTTTGCGAAACAATAAACACTTCAAGAACTAACAAAAAAAAGTCACCTTTACGTAACTTGGGGTACAACAGTCGGATTCTCGAGAAAAAGTTTCCAAAGAAGAGGATTGCGCGAGTACAGTAAGACGGCTCATTCTACGCCTAATTCGCCTACAACGATACGGCGGAATATCACCGCTTCTGCCGTGGCTCGGAAAGAACTGGAAAAGGCCATAGGGCAATTACACAGCGCGAGGTGAGTGTATATAAAAGGGAAGGTGGTCGAGAGCCATCGGCGTTCCTCTTGGGCGCTCGCCTTCTCGTAAAATTATCCCTAATAAAACCGTGATTTACTGGCGCGTTCGCGGAATCATCGATGCTTCGTACACGTCGATCCTGATGGCCCGTTGCAGGAGCGTCCGAAAGAACAAAGCGCGCAAAGAGGAGCCCGGGTTGTCAGCCGGCTCGCAAATAATCCGCTTATGCAAAAAGTCAACGTGGCAATCTGTTTGAGAAATGTCAACCTGCGCATGTTTAAAATCTCTTCCGTTTTAAATGTACAGCTTAGGTTTAAAATTGTAAAAAAATTTTAAGTACACTACGATCGCTTGTGCAAATTCTATCCTTTTACAATGCAGACGCATACACTGTTAAAAATATTTTAATGCATGTACTGGAATCAAATTTCAAAACCGTCAATTAAAATTAAGGTAATGTAAATTAAATTTAATGTGAAGTAAGTTAAATTTAATGTAAAGTATATTAAATTTAATTTAAAAAAAATAAAATTTACTTATAGTAAATGCATTAAAATTCATGTCCTTTTTACAGTGTATATTTTGTTCCTAAAAAGGGGAAATAAAGTAAAAGTCTTTCCGTTTTACACCCTAGGTCACAATATACTATATAATGCCTTTTATTTAACCCCTTCACATGTAATTTTGCTTTACAGTAAGAAACATTAACTGCAAAAATTAATCGTTTGCTTATAGCTTATATCTTTAATAAAGAAATCTAGATTTCAGCAAAATAAACAAACATTACTACTGTATAAAGTATTGTGTTGTAAAAAGAAATTGTTATTAAATTGTTAAATAATAAAATAATAAAACAAACTGCACTGGCATTTAATCCTTCAAACATCACATTAAGACCTCATCAATTAAGGAATATCAATATTTCTTTTATCTATAAAATCTTTAAATTAAAATGTTTTTTCAAAAAAATTCTTGTTTTAGATTTTTACTGTTTTCTACAGTGCGTTCTTAAATATTTTACAATTAAAAATTATTGCAAGAAGTTTTAATTCGCATACATTTACATTAATATAGATGTGTTTATTAAAAACATAAGATAAATCCTCTTTTAAATATTACTTATGCGAAAGACGGAGTACACACAGAAATAATATTTTTTGCACTCATCCTACATTTAACTAACACAAAAATATTAACATTTTAGTCATTACATGCACTTTCTCAATTGATTTTGTGTACAAAAAGCAAGATTTTTATTCAAGTCCTGCATATTTCAGTGCAAACATGATCCCTTGTCAAATACATTAAGCTTTTTTTTAATTATTCCTTACCTTAATTTTCAATGCATAAAAGCCCCGACATTTTAAACGAAGAAGCACTTTGACATTCAAGAAATCTCTTTGCTATGCAAATCAAAGTATTTTCATAAGGCGAATGAAAAAACAGGCGGTACATCATGCGAGTGTGAAAAAATGAAGGGAAGGTAGGTAGGAGGGATAAAAAAAGGTGAAGGGCAGAGAAAAGAGTGTAAAAAAAAAGTGAATTTCCTGAGAGAGGAGAAAAAAAGTGGAGCACGCGACACCGAGTGGACCCGCGAGTCGTAAAACGAAACTAAAACTGGGGTCGAACTTGCGCCGCTATGACTTTTTCGTGTTGCGTACGCAATTTCCTTTTTGCGCCCGTCTCGAACTCCCACAACACTTATGCTAATAAGTAGATCTCCTTTTTAAGGCATCTCCAAATTTTGTTTTTTACGATACAGCCGCAACGTTGGATCGTAAAATAAAAATTAAGAATTTGACATGCATAAAAGTGCGCATATATACTGCCACTCAATTTTCATTTTGAAGCATATGAAGTTTCTTTTATTGCTTTAATAACACTTTGTTAGAATATCACTTAACTTAACCACCGTTTTTCAAACTAATCTAGTTTTATTGTTTTGCTTCCTTCATAAGGAAGTTTTGTAATAGTATATTTTTTAATTGTTCTAAAAACACATTAGAAATATTGAGACATTGTTTATCAAAACATAGTATAGTATTTTAAAAAAATATCTTTATAATTGTGTACGTGTGGTCATTTAAAAAATGCAGCTGAACAATGAGAAAAAAATTATTGTTACTAAATAAATTTTATTTGTTTTAAGTAAATTTCAGATGATTCAAGTAAATATTACTTTAATTCAAGTAACATTTCTTTAGTAACAATAATTTTTTTTCTCAGTGAAAGAGAATAACATTACCTGTTTTTTGGCGTTTTAATTTTTTGGAAAGCTTTCGTCGTTCTTTTGTTATATACTGAAAAGTGTATTTTTTTTTTAAATATTATAATTCGGCATCTGAACATTGAACACTGCAAAAAATTCTTGGTGATAGAAGCCTATAAAAACTATAAATCAAATAAATTTCAAATCATTTTATGAAGTAGATATTGAGAAAAAATTAGAACCAGAAAAAAATCGGTTGATTGAATAAACTAATTAGTTTAGTTAGTTTCACTAATCAATTCTTCTAACTAAAAATTTTATTAATTCAACTAAATATTTAGTTAAATCAACTAAATAGTTTTGTAAGGAGGTTTTGTAATAATTCAACAAAATTTTAGTTTTCTTTACATTTTTTTCAGTGTAGTGACGTATTTCTTACAGACATTTAGCTTCTGAAATAATACTGAAAAATACATCAAGAATTAAATTAATCATAAGACTTTAAAATAAAACCTATACAGCACGAATTTTAAATAGGATCTAAATAAAAAATATCCAATAAAACAGTAATGTAGGCCACGCGACGTTGCTGTTAAATAAAGCGAAAAAATATAAAATGTCGATTGAAAAGAGAGATCTAAAATACAGCAGGGTGTCTGGTGAGTTGGCGCAAATCAAAATTATTCATAGAGCCAAGTTGTAATAGAGAAAGGCGCGAAGGAAGCCCGCAGTAATTCAATACTCGGTGAATATCACATGTGCCGAAATACGGGCTTGGGGCGCGCGAGTGAAGAGGAAAAAAAGTCCGAAAAAAAAAATACGATTCGGCGCGGCTCGCTTCTTGCTTTACTTCCTACTAAAAAATTCAATCTACCAAAAGTTTATGTTTTATATACGCATGTAGAGGCTCGACGGAGCGGGAAAAGCGGCGCGCGAGAGGAGGTGAGCCTCGGCGTATGAGAATATTAGAAGCGGACGCGTTTTATTGGCAATTTTACGGCCCAAAACGGCCAGCCTACTCCCGCGCCTTCTAAAATCACATTCTCTTAAGCGGCTTCTTGCGAAAGGAACTTTTTCATCGATTCCTATAAAAGTATTAATTTTTTCATAAAAGTTTCATTTTTTACTCGACTGTCGGTATGCAATAAATAACACATTTGGCAGCTTTATGCTTTTGTAAACATGTTAAGAGAACTTCTCTTTGTACTGTCAAACGTTAAATTTAAGAGTTTGGCAAGATTTGATTAAGACTCTTAATTCTGATCATTTCTATAGGATATTATTTTGCTGTTTATGAAATTTCATCGTTAATTTATTATTTATCATTTTAAGGACAAATAAAGTATACATCATACAGTATACAGCAAAGAAAAGCGCATTTCATAAAAGGCCTATTTTAATTAGCCTATTTTCAAGGCCTATTTTAATGTAAGCACTAAAAAAAAGTTTATCTTGTTTATACATCAAGTTTATCATGTTCTAGAAGTGTTTAATTTTTTCTATTGCTTAAAGAATGGCTAATTAAAACAGGCCTTTTTTGAAATGTGCTTTTCTTCATTAGAAGCGGCGATATGAAGAGGGAGAGAGAGGAGAGAAAGAGAGAGACAAACATTTATTAGAACTATTTAAAGATACGCTATAGATTGGTAAAGATTGAAACAAACCAAAGCTATTGAAATTCATTGTTTAAATGGATAACAGTTTTTAAAAAGAAATGTGGATAACGAAAAAAAATTGCAAGACCATGGTAATTTTCAGGAATCTTGTAGAAATAATAGATTTAATTGTACTAATTTAATAATCTATAGAATTTTATTAACCGCTATTGTTTATTTTCCGGTGTACTAATTCTAGTTGTATAACTAGAATTGCGATAAGCTGTTTAATATTCATTTATTCCTTTGAATTCATGCCTGATTACTATTAATATTGTAAAGAAGCACTTGCCTACACATTTACATTTACAATTGAATGATTTTATTTTTTCAAGAAAAGCGTCAGTTGGAATTCTGAAAAAATGCTTGAGTAACATTCACTATGTTTAACAAATAAAATATCAAAAAATAAACTACGTTATTTTTTTTTCTTTTCAGTTCATATTATACAAAAAAATATATAATTAGAAATTTTGATTTTCAACCTGATCTAATCATAATTTAAATATTGCTTGGTAGTAGGCTTTTAAAAAAGTTTCTATTAATAATAAGGTTTGAGGTCCAAATAAAATTACCATAAATAGACAAAAAGGTTTATTGCAAAAAATTGTGTTTCTAGAAAAAATTATACGACTTTGCAACTGACAGGAGGAGTCTCAACTCAGCAAAAATCTTTTCAAGTTGGCCCATGCATTCACAAGTAGCATAAATTTAGAATTCATGTTGCGTAAGCAAAATTTAATTTAACATGTAGTATAGTGCAATTTGAAAATTACTGATTACACGAAATTAAAAACTTGTTTAACTAAAAAAAATTTTTAAAATATTTCAAAATTTCATGACTTCTTCATTAAAAATCGCAGTCGCTAATTGGTTTTCAAAGTATACTCTGTTATAACAGATGCTGGACAAAATAGTGTGAGCATAGGTAATAAATATTGAAAATTTATTCTTATCCTCTTTTCCGTTTCTTTTTCTCCTTTTTTGGCCTTTTTCTAAACAATAGATGCAAATATAATTGCAGATCAGTAAGTTTTGCTGATAGTTTACATATTTAATACTTTTTAAGAAAATGGAAACAATTTTTTAGCGTTAAAACTGACGAAAAGATAACATAAAATTTTATCAATATTTCCATTTTATTGTAAATTTAAAAGAAATACTCGTGCAAACAAAAGAATATTATGAAAATAACAAGAAGTATAATGTGAACTGTTACAGGGTGGATGGGTAATCGATAGATAGGCTGAATAAAAAGTATCTCGGTAATTGAAATATACGAAAAATTTATTTACATAGAAACATTAATATATAATACGTATTCAATATAGTATTTCAACTGATGCGCTTATTGTTTTTAGCCTTGCGTAATATTTTCGGGCAACGGATCTGATGTCGCAAAAATATGTTTGCAAAGTCCAACACTCTCACTCGCTCGAAGCGAAAAACGGTGCGGTATTAATTTATAAACAATATTAACGCATATAATGGGACTGATGCACTGTTACATTGCATTGAATATAAAACGCTTAAATAAACTTTAGAAAAGATTTAAGAAATTAATATACTTTTCGATTTCAATTCTTCCACATTAGTTTCATCACTCTCGCAAGCTCTCGCGTCCATAAATAGTAGTTTTTTTTTATATTAATCAATCACGATGATTCTATCTTAATTTCATTTCGTAGTACCATTCATTACAATATTTACAAAAAACGTACAACTTAAAGAAGTAAAATTCGAGACTATTGTTATGCGACCATAAGAAAAATATGTTTTCGCTTCGTATCGAGTTTAACAAAGTTTTTCCGCTCGCTTGTATACTTCATGCGTTCGATTATATTTTTTTTTAGACTGCCAATTGCACTAAATTCGTCGAATTTTATTAAATTTCTCTAAAATTTATTTACTTCAATTATTTCATTTTTCTAGCCAAGATTTTGTAAAATCTTGCAAATCACTAAAACAATGGCAGTTCTATTTCTTAATTTTTCCTATATTACACTTTTTTTTTGCTCTTTGAACAAAAAGAAAAACGCATTTCGCAAGCTCATCTTTGTAATCCGATTTCATTCGATTCGTTATTATTATTATTATTATAATTATTATTATTTAAGCGCACAAATGTGTGCCTGTTTCACGGTATAAATATCCTAGCGAAACAGGTTCGTTACACGAACGTGTGTGGTCATACTTCCTTCCCGACTAACTTTTCTTCCGCTCTTTCTCTCTCTTTCTCTTTTTTTTTTGACACATTTTCTTATTTTTCTATATGAATGACAATAATTCGCACTATCGCAATAGTAGAAAAAACCGCTTTCAAAAATTTGTGCCAAGGCAAAGTACATCAGCCGTTCGAAACGTTTTTCATCGTAACCATACGAAAAGCTTCCATAGGAGGATCCCTTCCGACTGTAAAAAAATTTCATTTGATTATCGACTATATAATTCGTCTACAAAGTATTAATCGTTACAATGATAAAAAGAAACAAGGAGATTAAAAGAAATGGCATTAACGAGATCGCAGTTATCGGCAGTACCGCGCTCGGGTCTTACTGGAGCCCTCGCCTCGGGTATTGTCGTATAAGAACATAAAAAAAAAATCACACAGTGAGTCCACAGAAGTTTTCAGTACTTCGGTACAAATGTATTACAAACTGCATACGGTCGCGCGTTAAAAACTTCTTTCATCGTCCGAGTCGAGGTTCGACGAAACAAGGTCCCCTCGCTAAACAAAGCTTCCTAAGTGAACAAGCCCTCTGATTAACTATATGCTCTCGTCTCTCGGTCCGACGCTACATATACGAAAGTCAGGCGAAAAAAAAAAATAATATTGAGATATATTGGGTAGCGCAATGGCGAATAAACTGCTGGTACATCTCTCATTGCGCGCGCTTACACAGATCGTATTAATATATACACCTAGTACAAAGTCGCCACGTGTAAATGTATATAAAGCACCTTTATTACAAAAGACAAAATAGCGTACGCTTCGGTATGTGTATTAAAAAACGTCGGCATAATCCGGATCCCGCGCGCAGCGCGGCAAAAGAGCCGTCGCCGCGTCGCTCGTCCAGCAACTTTCGCGTACACGGTATACTTTGTCGAAAGGTCGGTTATCAAAGTCACATAGAAAAAGGGGAGTCTCCGTCGGTCGTTACAAAAACGATGTAAGATCTCGAAAAAACGCTGAGCAAAAGTCGCCGTCGAAAAAGGGTTGCATGCGCGCGTGTACGTGTGTATGTGTGTGTGCGACGAGGAGGAAGTGACACGACGACAAAAAGGTCCAGCCCTCAGTGCTTCCACCAGCGGCAGAGGCAGCAGCCGCGCCAGCGGCTCTCGGCCACCGGCTGCGGTCAGTGCATCGCCCTGGTGGTCAGCTGCGTCGTCTCGGCGCGCTTCGGCGGCGGCGGCGGCGGGCGCCGCTTGCTGGCGATCGCCGTGGCGATGACGCTGCGGTGGCCCTCGTCGAAGCGGACGCCGGGCTGCCGGGCGGGGCTGCCGGCGCTGCTCGCGTACTCGACGGGCCCGCCCGCCGCCGCGGCCGCCGCCTCCGCCGTGTACACGTTCTCGTAGAGGTTGTCGGCGCCGTAGTGCTCCTGCACCCAGTTGGAGACGTTGGTCTCGCGGTAGTCGGCCACGGCGGGCGGCGGGTCGCGGAAGCCCAGCACCTCGTGCGGCGTCGTCGTCGAGTCGAGCTTGCACTTCTGGGCGACCTGCCACTTCTTGCGCATCACCCGCTGCAGGTCCTTGAGGAAGTCGCCGGGGGGCGCCTGGTCCGAGGCGGCGAGCTTCTTGGGCGAGGTGAGCCTGGTGCTGTCGGAGCGCCGGGGCGGCATGGGCTTGCGCTGGGGTAGGGCGGGGCTGCCGGGCTCCTGCTGCGCGGGCAGGTTGAAGCTGATCTTCTTGCCGGTGCCGGTCTTGGAGGGCTTGGGGGACATGGGGGGTTCCTGGATGGTGACGCGTCGCTGGGGCTGCGGACTCGAGGCGGCCTTGAGCTCGGCGAGGTAGGGCGGCGTGGCGTAGTGGCTGGAGGCTTGCTTCAGGGCGCTGCGGCGCACCGTGTCCATGTTGGGGTTGGCCTTGATGACGGCGGCGCCGTTGGGCTGCGGCTGCTGGCCGACGTAGATGGGTTCCATGGCGAGCTTCGAGTTCTGCCGGACGAGGGGAGGTTGGCTGGCGGGGCAGCCCGCCTGTGAGCCGTAGGCGGGCGGGGGGATGAAGGGCGGGGGCTGCGCGCCGACGAAGCTGGGCGAGCTGGGGCAGTAGGTGGGCGTGCTGGCGTTCGAGCCGGGGTACGAGTTGTGCGGCGAGGAGTTCTGCGAGTTGATGCCGTTGTTCAGGCTGGCGTAGATCTGCAGGTTGTTGGCGGTGAGGGGGGCGCGCTGGTTGACGCCGTGCGTGGGCGTGCTATCGGGCGAGAGGGAATTGGTAGGGGTGCTGGAGGTGGAGTGCTTGGGTTTGGCACGGCGGATGGTGCCCGTTTCTCCGACCAGGGGGCTCGGCGGCGGAGGCAGCGAGGCGAGGCTGAGGGACGATCCGCTGAGGTCGGGAGTGTCGCACATTGGCAGCTCACCCGGAGCCGGGGGTGGCGGCAGCGAGTCCAGAGAGAGATTTGATCTGAACATCTCGGGAGGTGGCGGTGGCAGGGGTTCGCCGTCTGATTCGATCTCTTCATTGAGGCGCGACGGCGACGGTGGCGGTGGCGGTAGAGAAGTTATCGAGTCCATCTGAAATAACAATAAACATGATACTCTTGCGCAAACATAGCTGCAATAATAATATGATTCTACAATATATATCAGTAGGTATTTTGCAAAAGAAAGTAAGGAATCGTTTGAAAGTGATTCACTTTGGTACTTATCACTAGTAGAACTAAAGAGTACAGTTGAAGAGACAGAATGACGGAGCAACTAACCATGCAAGGCTGGATCGGACTAATCGGTGATTTCAAATCCTGACTTTCATTCCGTGCGTAATTCATCGGACTGGCTCGTTCTCTAACTGGGGTTCCAGGAGGGACGGGGCTAACCGGTGTCGCATTCCCAGATCTATGGTGTCTCTTGAGGGTACCAGAACCATCGGAATCCGTACCGCTTCTCCTGCGACTGTGTCGGCGAGTCAGGGTACCCGAGCCCGAGCTCGTCGGAGACGGGCAGTCCGGTTCGTCGCGCACCGTCTCGCCGACCTCCTTCAGCTGTCGCGTGATCGACGTCAATGGCAGCTTCGGATTCATGGACGGCTTCCTCTTTATCGTGCCAGTAGGAAATTCTCCGCATTCGAAAGCCACCTAATGAATCAAATTTCATTACATAGATCATGAATATACCAATTAAGTAAATTTCATTTTGAACAGATTTTTTTTAACTTAATTAAGATAATGTTATACCGATTTTTTTTAGGAAATACGATTTAAGTATTGTAATAACTAACTTTAAATGAAATGTTAGATAGTGCAATGAACAATTGAATATTTAATTATTGGAGCTTCCAATGTAATGGTTGTATTTCATGAAAATTGGCAGTTTTAAAATAAAATAACTTGAACGAGGAAAATTTTTCTTATGATCACTCTATACGTATAAAGACAGATTTTCTTACATTATAATTCTTGAATAAATAAATCTGATTCCAACTGAAATCTAGCTGTCTGTAGAAAATAAGTGATACTTTATTGCCCTTATGTAACTTGCATGTTGCTGTTTATATTGTTGATCAAAATTATTTGGGCAAAAGAATTCGGTACATTATCTTAATACAAATAATATAATTCTACAAATCACTATTTTTTAACACTTGAAGGATATCAGAGAACTATACAACCCCTTTAAAATTTCACGCTAAGAATTGAATTAAGATTTTTAACACTTTAGGTTTAAAAACCTTTTTCTAATAGTTAAATTTGCAGTGAAAGTTGATACTATATTATTATCACTCCTGTTTTTTAAGTCAAAAATATCGACCTCTATTTGATCTAGCAGCTATTTAAAATCAACGGAGTTTTTGAGGTCCACGTCCCTTATAAAAACTCTTCGAAGTGTGCCCTAATATGGCTTTATTATGTCTTTTACGTTACTCTTTTTTGAGTATCATTTCGTCGCTCCTAACGAATCGCATTTCAAAAAAGCACATTTCAAAAAATGCCTATTTCAATTAGCCATTTTTAAAGCATTAGAAAAAAATAAACTCTCCCAGAACCTGATAAACTTGAGGTACCATTCGTACGATACCCTACAAGCTTATCAAGTTTGGTAAGAATTTATTTAACTCTAGTACTTAAAAAATAGCAAATCAAAACTCGCCTTTTCTAAATACGCTTTTCTTCGTTAGAGGCGTCGATCTATGAACTGCGGTAACGTTAAATTGTCGATGGTGATGGTCCTGAAGTGAATGTACCTCGCAGCTGCTGGGCGCGCCGTCGGACAGGCATCCGCTGGAGCTGGAGCTGCTGGCCCGGCTGAGCCTGCCGTCGCTGTTGTAGCTCTGCCGCTGGTCCACGCCGCCGTAGCTCTGCCTCTGCACGATCGCCTCGTAGTGCCTGCCGTTGGCGGTGGCCGGTGGCGCCTGCAGCTCGCCGTTGTGCCTGACGCTCTCGTTGAACTGGCGCGCGTTGTCGTTGGCCGTGTTGTACTGGCCCTGGCTCACCGGTGTCGTGGCGATCGAGCTGACGGAGCAGGAGCGCGCGTGCGCCAGCATGTCCAGGTCCTCCTGGGCGAGCTCGTCCACCAGCGTCCGGTAGTTCTCCATGAGCTTGGCGCCGTACTTGGCCACGCGGATGCCCGTCATCCAGCGCTCGAGGGACGCGCCGTCCTCGGCGCAGAGAAACTTTATGTACTTGGTGGACTTGGCCTGCTGGAGGCGCGGGTGCTTTATGGCGAAGGAGAAGTCGCTGGGCGCCTTGTACTTCTTCTTCCAGCCGACGCCGTAGTACACCTGGTTCACGTCGAACGTCGCCAGGCAGACGAGGTCGCGCGCCGTGCGGGCCTTCTCCTTCGGCCAGTAGTACAGGCCGGACGCGCGCAGGATGAAGTGGTACCGCTTCCAGCCCTTCTTGCTGTCGGATTTCAGGTACAACGGACCCTCCACCTAAACAGAAATTCAATTTTAAATTAATAATCAGTAATTTAACAATATTGCAGTAGTAAAAATAATGCACGTTGAAGTTGCAGGTGATATCGTGATTCTTCTATACCATAAAGATAAACTACCCTATGCTGACTTGAAGACTTTTTAACGTGTGATATTTTTGTTGATAATACTTAAATTCTTTTTCAATATTCTATTATGTAGACAGATGTAATGAAATCTAAAAAAAATATTTCACTTTTCTTCCATATTGCAAGAAATTATCATAAATTTTACGAGAGTTTCTGAAACAATCTTAAATCATTTAATCACGGATTATTGCGATTTAAAGAGACTTTAAAATCGTTATAACAATTACATTTTAATCGATTAATATGTCTCGATAGCTACATTTTAATATTTTTATGTATGTTATAAGTTATATTTTAATTTTACTTTGTAACTTTGCATAAACATTACATTTATTTCAAAATTGTGTATTTAAAGAGCAATTTGTCCGTTTATTTGAATAAATAAATAATAAATAACCAATATTTCTAATAACTAGGGCTAACCGACCGACGATTTAGTTTTCTCCCACAATTTTTGCGATAAAATTTTCGTAAAAAATTGTTCACGTGAAAATGAACGACAAAAAGTATGCGATGAATTTTTTTCTTCCGGGAATATGACACTCGCGTATGAAGAAGTACGATAAATATTTGTCAGAAGCCGAAATAAACAATACCTCTGGCACCCCTGCGTTGCTGCTGGAAAAGAATTCCTCCAGCAGAATGTTGCGTGAGTGATCGTCATACTCTCCGCTGCCGCGATCAGATGGTCCCAGGAGAAATCTCTCAGGTGTGAGGAACAGTTGCGTCTTATCCGGCCTCTCCACGAACAGCAATTTATTTTTCGAGTCGCGCGTCCACAGCAGCAGGTTCTCCACGAGGAGCTCGTGATCTTCGTAAACCCTCTCTGTCGAGCGAAGCACAAACCATGTAATTTTTGAATGTACCAAAAAATTTTCAAAGTATAATAGAAATGAAACGAAAACAAACAAAATATTATAAAAAATGTTATATCGTTAATTATTGTACTACCGTCACAGGAAAAAAGACACGTAAGTCACATTTTTTCGAAATTGAGTTTTTTATATCTATCGATTAATTTTTTAATCTAATTAAAAAATGATATTTAAAGAATTTACAAATATTTCAAATAATCCTCTATGAACGTTTGAATGAAAGAAAAGCATCGAAAAATGAGGCTCCGGTGAGAAATTTCATTGAAAAATGTACTTACAGTCTTTTTCTCAAAACCGTAAGTCCATTTTCTTGTAGTTACAATTAAAAAAGTTGTTATTTTATTACGAAAATGAAAAGAGCATGTCCGTTTTACTTTAGAAATGATTTTTTAAAATCAAACATTCAATTTTTGGCTTGATCTCTCATTAGTAAATAGTTTTTGTTAATTTTCTCGGTTTCACGGCAAATGCACTTACATGTCTTTTTCCGGCGGCAGTGTACAAGTGCGTTGAAAAAGTATTGAATTTTTTTCAAATCTTACCCATGAATAAGTCGGGCAGGTGCTCGACGACGGCCCATTTCGGATCCATCGACACGTGATTCTTATCGGCAAGTAATCTGCAGACGTGGGCCACGCTCATGTTCTCGTCGACGAGGAGGCTCTTGCCGCTACCGTCCAGTGTGAAAACTTTAATGAAGAGCTTCTGCACGCTGGCCTCCCGCATCTTCTCCAAGGCGAGCCGTATTTTCTCCGCCTTCGCCCGACTTGCAGCATCTATTGATTTTATTATTATTATTATTTGTTCGTCAACCACGAAGGTTTTCTTAGGTGGTACACAAAATTTATTTTTCCGTTTTACAATTTACAATAATATTTCAAAAATTGTTTCTTTCGTTTTATAGAAAAAAGGAAAAAGAATAATTGTGCTGAAGAAACTTTCAAACGAGTGCGAATTAATAATTAGTAAACCGAATGCTTTGGACTGTAAATTGCATTTTAATAGTTTAACAGCGTAAACGTGATATTGTTTTAGTTGGAAAACTCAGTGAAAACATTTTGAATTGAAAAGCATTCATTTTTGCATTCAAACTTTTGCGGTATTGTTCTTACGAAAAAAAGAAAGCTGCATTCTGAATTTTATGAACTTAAATTGCATATTTAACTTTATCAGACACGCGTTGCATTCTATAAGGATAAATAACAACTTTTTAATCATTTTTATCCGCCCTTAAATTCTTCAACAATTAAAATAATTAGAATTTTATAAATGAACTTGAAGTAAAAAAAAAGTACAAACATTTTATTACAAAATATATACATTATTTTAATTGCATAATACTTTTTAATTTTCTTTTTAATTAAATGTCCTCAAGTGAGGTTTCTACGTAACCAGAAAAAGGTTGGTTCATCATACTCGATAAGATCAAAGGGTCAATTAAAAGCACAAAATTCACGTTCAATACTAATTTAGTCGATGGAACGTTCGAAAGTAAATATTTCCGCGGGGAGAGCGAGTTGAGCAGACAGTGCTTACGCGTTATAGAGCGTCGCTGCGTAAAAAAAGGCTCGACATTTTTTTTCGTATAATAATGCTTTTAACGGGGAGAACAAGAGGCGAAGGTGTTTGCAGTGGGAAACGAGTGGGCGGCTTATCGCGAATGCTCAGCAAGGTAAATATACGCACCCATAAGTTGGTGGGGTTGCTGCTGAGGGGCTGTGTGAATAGCGGGCTGGGGTGGCTTGTGGCCCGAGCCGCTGCTGCTCGCCGAACTCTCGCTCGACAGCATCGACACCGTGTCGGAAAAGGCACTATCGTTGTCCGGGCTGTCCGTGCGCATTCCTGCAATGAAAAGGGCATTTAATTTACTTTTTATTGTTAACAAAATCTGAATTGCATAAATCGCCATTCAGAGAATATTTAATGTTTTATTACTGTAAAGTGGACAAGAGAAATTGGTACAAATACACTTATTTATAAATTTAATAAAAGTCGTTCACTTATTAACATAAGACTTTTGTTTTATAAATAAAATAGTAATTTGAACCTATTTCACTTATTCAAGTCAGATGGACTGTTGTAAATTTATCAATTTTATAAACATGTATTTAGAATATAAACTGTATTAACTCATTATAAACAAATTAAATATTTTTTATATTTTAGCTGTGTTTTTGGTGTTCAAAAATTCATGTATTTTATCAATCTGAAGATTTGTGTACGTACTTTAACAATTTTATGCAAATTGCAAATTTTTAATTATACAGTGAAGTTTGAAATAAGGGTATATACCTTCATTTTTGCCGATATCCGTACTGTCTCCTGAAGTAATCCTGCCATTTGTTCCTCTGTTCTGCCTTTGATTATCAGAGTTTGGGGTAGCTGCAATGTCATTTTCGCACCTCTGCTCCAAGGCGCACAGCTCTCCGAGAATCGCGTCCAAATCAACATCTTGAGAATCTGTAACAAAAAAGAATAATTCATTAACGTTAATTACTTTTTAATTTTAATTATTTTTTCATTAATTTATTTTCAATATTTTGTAAACATATTACAAGTTTATTCGAAGTATTAAGCAAACATTTTGTATTAAATTCAGTTTTTAATTCAAAGTTACGAAAGAGACCGTCTCTCCGTTAATTAAATGAAATAAAAACTTGAAAGATACTCCTCGCGGAGTGTAGGTACCCATAAAAGCGAACACGATACATTTCATTTTGAGCCGCCGAGCGAAACTGCAGGCAGTCGAAAATTGCGCGTCAAAGGTGAAATTTAACGAGGGGTGTGTCCATCCGTTCGCTTCAAACGCAGCGCAAGGATTTCAAAGGGGAGTCGAAAGCAATTCCTTTTTTTAATTTCGTTCAAATCAGATTTTATTGAAACTTGTCGATTGCACGCGCATCCCAAAATTTTTTCAACCATCATTCGAACGCGTTATTTGAAACATATCGTTCTCAGTCCGATGAAAAAAAAGTCTAATGATTTCTCAACGTTCAATTCGTAGTTGCAGGCTGTAGTTATTACGGCTAATGATTCGGTTTTTAAGGAGTCGTCGAAAATTCATCCGAGAGGTGCTTTCATCGGGTCGTTGCGCAAACACGGTAAGTCGACGATAAACCAGAGAGGAGAACGGCGCGGTACATTAGGAGGTGGGCCAGCGATGCATTCTCCCAAAAGCCAGCGGAGCTCGTAGTTTCTCTCTCGGACTAGCGAGGCGCGCGCGCACCGATAAAGCATGCCACCCGCTCCTCGTGCTTTACATAATTTAATTACTCAGCGAGTGCCCTTTACGAGTCCGTTAACTACGATCAACCCGTTTGCGTGCCAAAATCGATAAAAAAAAGTGAATTCTGTTTCCTGATAAAAATTTATGGTTTTTTAAGGGTTTTAAAATGTTTAAAAATTTAGTGTTTTACGTTAGTCGATAAGAAATGGTAATAATATTCATTGAGAAGTTTATTCCTTAATATACAATTGTTTGCACAAAAATGATATTTATAGAAACGTATTTTTAACTGTGAAGTCTTCCTTCAAATCTTTGATAAAAATGTTTCGTCAAATGACTTCTTTTATATATAAAATTGTCGAAATATCGTATCAAAAGTATTTTCCACTAAAGTTGTATAAATGAAATTGACCTTAATACACTTATTTAACACAAAAAGTATTTTGACTTTTGATATATCTAACACACATTCAACTAACGTCAAAAGTCCTTTGACATAGAAAAAGTGACTATTTACTTATTTGGATGATTTATTCAACTTTAGCGGATTAAAAAAATAACCAGTTTACACGAGGGTTGAGTAAAAAAAAATGAATTCAGAGAAAAACCAAGGGACTGATAAATTCACGTCAAAAAGTCGACGAGCTTACTTTACTTCCTAAAACAAATCATCAATTCTAGCTGTCCAAAATCCCAACGAAAACTCACCCACTTAGCATAATTAAAAAAAAACGAAACAAGGAAAAGAAATACCGCCGAGCGTGCGCGAAAGTATGAAAGTCGAAGAAGCTAACATCCTTTGCCACGCGGTATCAAGGAAGCGTCGTAAATAAACGCGCGGGCGACGTATGCGTTACCCGAGCCACTCGCGCGGCTTCGTTAGTATAATCAAGGAAATTAGCCGCGAGCGCCGGCCGATTTCCGATATTCCAATTTGCGGGCTGCGCGATTCGCCCCGGACGCGGCTGGGAAGTGTCTTCGGAAACGCAAGCCGGTAATTAAATCGGCCTGGCGGCGGCGCGGGCGAAACCGAGCCCCCGCCGGATGAGCCCGATTGCGCGCGGATATTGCCCCCTTTTTTCACGATTTACCGCCTCGTTTTCATTCGTTCCATTATATATCAAAGAGACATTTTTTCTCCATCAGCTTGAAAGCTTTTTTTTTTGTTTTTTGTTCACGAAGTTTTGCGGGGGGGGAGAAATTACAGTGTACCGAGGCATTGTTCGGGTGGTAATGACACAGGCGGCGCGTCAGTCATCCAAAGAAATGGAGCCTTCCGCCGCTCCCGTGCACGCCGCTTTCGGAAAACACACGGGCGACGGGAAATTAGCGACAATTTTCAAATCAACGCCCGGGCATTATACCGCGATTACACGCGAAACGAAGTTTTCAATCCATTCGACATTGACACCGAATGAGATTATCCACTCAATATGGCATTACGCGCGGACGTGCGTGCAAGAACCTGGCACGTTAGCGGTACATTATTCGGAAAAGCGTGCACGCGACGTTGAGTTTCGTACTCGCGTATCGTGGGATGAACAATTTTATCCGTCGCGACACGGCTAATTAGGTTAATAAAAACGCTCGGAATTCTAGTTCGCTTGGGTACATTATTTTTCGAAATGTGACAGCCGTAAGGTACACTTTTCATACGAGGAGAAAAAAGTACTGTAGTTTTCATTAAAATAGGGATAAAATGAAAAAAATCATACAAATGAGAATAATGTCTAAAAAAATTTGTTTTTTTTTTTTACAAATATATATTACAATTTAATAAATAAAATTTAGAATAACAATGGTAATTAAAGTATGTTTTTAAATATTTCAAAATTTACTAGTCATTGTACTAATTTTTGTCATTTTTCAAATTTGCTTTCTCTTATCTAAAGTTGAATTAGTGAACAACCAGTACAATTAGTGGAATTCCACTAAAAAATAGTGAAAAGCGCTCTACTATTCAGTAATTAGTGGATCAAATTCCACGAATTTTAGTGCTTTTTGACTAATTCAATTTTAGAGGGATTAGCAAAGATTATTTTTAACGCAACATCTTTTTTCGCGTAATAAACGCAGTATAAAGTTAACGAAAATATAATGACGTATTTCCTTGTATTTTCAATAAATAAGGAAATATTTTTCAAGATAACAACTAAACATAAAATTGTTGCAATTAATTTTCTTTGTTTATCAAATAAATTTCATGGAATCGATTATTTTATTTCATCAATGTTCGAAAAAAAAGGGATTGCCATTTTATCAGATGACTTAACCGAGAGCACAACTGGTTCTGCATGCCGTATCAAAAACTTGTTTCCACACTGGCCACTTGAGCTAGTGAAAATCGACTACACGCGAGCTCTCCCCCTCAGTAATCCTGGACGTAAACAAAAGTCGCTCGGTCCGCAGCGGCCGGAGCTCAAAAAGTTAACCGGGCGGATTAAACGGAGCCCGTAAGGGGTACGCGAAGCCCCGAACGAGAGAAGAAAGCGAGGCAATGAAATCCGGAGACTCGGAAATTTAGCTCGAAATTATTAATTTCCCCGGGGGCAGAAGGGGGTGCAGTGTACAGCCGGCGCGTCGTCGAAATCGCATTTTCCGACCCGCGCGCCCGCGGAGCCTGCAGAAACGGGAGCGATGACGAGGCCCGGCTGGAATGCGAGAGATAACTCGGCGGAATTATCCCCGCGCGCGTAGGTCGGCCGCTCGGCCAGTAACGAGCGAGCTCGCCTTAAAAACTAATGACGGCGGCCGATCGCCGCTTTTCCCGCTTAATTGCGAGCGCCGCGGTATTTGCCTGGAACTCACCGGAAGCTGCCGGATTTACCCTTTTTTTTTGTTGGGGTACGATGTATAACTCGGCGTTTCAGAGGCGAGCGAGGAACTACTTTTTTTTTAGTAAAAAAAATGCATTAGTTGCTACACAGTGCGCAAGTTTCTGGAGGGAGACTACGGGGCCATTGGGCTCGAGATGATTACTCCGCTCTTTTTGCGCGAGTGCGTGCTGACGCTTGCATAAGGTTTGCATTATACCGGCAAAATTAGAGGCGATCGGATTATTTTACACTGATTAAGTACTGCTTATTTAATAAATATATGTATTTGATTAGTTTTTACCTATTATCAAGAAAATTATTTTCCTAATGTTCTAATTATTATTATTTTAATACTTTGCAATAAGTCGGTATACATTGTTTTCGGCTGTAAGTAAGCGTTCGAGGCTGGACACTTTTTTGCAGTCTGAAAGACTTCAATTCGATATAAGAACAAAGTTCAAGAATTTAACGGCTTTAGTTTCATTTCCTGAATAACATAAACTGATTTTAATTGTACAAGTTTTCGTAAAATAATTAAATTAAATTTATACAACTTCTTTTCTTTTCTTTCTTTTCTTTTATTTATTTATTTATTTATTTTTTACACTTACATTTTCAAAAAAGCATGGCTTAAATAATGTATTTTTAATTTATACGACCTTAAATTATCCCACACTTCACTAATTAATTCATCAAATTTCTGAAAATTCATTGGAAAAATACACATCCATCGTAATTCAATGTGACACGGCCTACGATAGCGGGAATTCATCGTGAAACAGTTTTCCGGCCGGCACGTGAGCTTCGACATGTAGCGACGCGGCGAGATGTTATTTCACCGGAGTTACGGTGCTCCCGTCGCTTTTTTTTTTCTTTCGTCCGGGCGCGACGTCGAGGAGAGAGAAGAAAGCGCGAGCACGTTTGTCGTCCTCGGAATCGAGTTTCCGAACTCGCTGACCTCGCGCTTCTCCTCGCCAAAAACGTCCGCACCGGCGTCGGCTGTCCCTGCATCGACGCAACTTTATTTGCCCCGCCCGCTCGCTTTGTAAGTATGTTCAAAATAGATCGCTGATGTCGCTTTATGTTTATGTTTGCTTAATTTAGTGAAACTTTTCAAAGCACTTGCTTTTACGAGCTTTTACGGTGTGGTGACTTTGCAAGCTCAACCGCGGTGATAAAAAGATTGCTTCAATTTACCGGCAAAAATTTGCACATTTTAGATTCTCCGCGAAATTTAACTGATTTCGTAAGATCGCAACGAAAAAAAAGCGCATTTCATCGATTCTCCCGGGAAAAGTACATCCCAGTAAAAAATAATGAACTATTTTGTATTCAAAATATACAAAGGGCACATGGTTCGATAAAAATTACTCTGATATTTTTGAAAACATGACTACATAGTAATTTTCTATTCAAGTGAACTGTTTGAGAAAAATAATTCACAATTTGGTAGAAATTTCCTCAAACATAGACAAAATTACGATTTTTTTTAATACTTTTTACAACGTTGATTAGTATAAACTACTACAAACATAGTAATTTTTAATTAAACAATCTCGCCATGTACTTATATGTATATATATTCTATTTACCACGTACTATTATGAACCTTAGGACCGAAGTTTAAAAAATAAGAAGACAAAGCTTCCAACAATGATTTTCTTTAAGATAGAAGATTTGAATTTTATTAGTTTTCGCTGCAAAAAACTGAAATGCATTTTTTTTTTGTTAGTTTAATTAGTTTAATTTCTTATTTGAAAGTTTGTTTAACTAATTATAAATCTACATTGCTTTCTTTATTTTGTAAAAGCTTAAGTGATCATACAATTTGTTTTGGTTGCATATTATGACCCTGATAGATATCGTCTAGTTATCTCTCATTAATGAAATAATTTTTCGGATTTTCATTAAATGCATGAAAAATATTCAAAAACTCGTTACATTGATGAAAAAATTAGACAACACCTAGCAGCTTACTCCTAATTTTAAATAAAAGTTCTCATATTAAAGTCTTCCATTTACTGTACAAAAGTACCTATTCGATACAATTCCTTTTCAGAATAAAAACTAAGTATTTCTTTAAACATCGTTTTAAATTCCACCTCTAACATCAGCTCAACGCGGTAAGCGCGTAGTGTGAAATTTACCGTAACCGACTACCATCGGAAAAGCTCAGCGACTTCCGGAGAACAACGCGGAAGCGCACAAGTCCACCTGGATGAAAGAGCAGCCCCTCCATTAATTTGTATTCCCGCAGCACAGAGCAGCGAAGAAAATGCCTCGCCCTGAAAAAAAGGCCATTCCGCGAGCACGACACCTTTTCACAGCGAGCGCGACACGCGCGCGCCGCACGTACGCGTCCCGCAAAGAGGAGGAGGAGTAGGTCCGAATTAGAGGCTCGGGGCAACGTGACGGGAATCGCCATTATCCCCGCTGAATGAACCGGCCGGTGATTAATAATCGTCGAAGGGCCTGCACCCCTTTCAAAGCGGGGACGCGTCTTTCGAGAGAAAACGGTGAACGAGGCGTTCAGCCGCGTTCCCGGAAATTTTTCTTGCCTCTCGATTTTTACTATATCTATCCGCGCGCGCGGGGGCCTTTTCGACGCGAGCTTTTTGCCGGCGCGCAAGTTTCTCGCTTCCTCGAATCGGCCGGCATTAGCGGTAAAATAACAGGACTATTGTATCGGAGAACAGTGCACTGCTTCATTTCCTCGATGATAAGAATACAGATATTGTTTTGTTTAAATACAGTATCTTGATAGAAGAGCAAACACAATATCGCGAGTCGGTCTTCTGGAAATAATTAGTTCGGTCGAATGATTCACCTTCCCTTGGCTTATATATATTTAAGCTTTTTAAACAGTGCGCGCTTGTAAATCGCGATTATTTCTTTTTTTCCCAGGTGAACAAAAAATCAGGCGAACGCTGGCTTTGATCTTTTTGTCGGGCAAAAAAGTGAAGTGGGACCACAAATTGGCCGTCTGCGATGAAAAAAGCGACGATATTATTTCCAGCAAGGTAAGTCTACTGGAAACTGTTTAGTTTTCTCCCAGCGTTTAACACCTTTTTTGGACACTTCTTGTCCGTTTAATGATTTCGGATGAAAAATAGCCGAAAAAAGCGTTTCGGGATGAGTGAAAACTAGAAAAATGTTTTGCATAAGCCGTAAACAAGTTAGTCATTTTTATGAAACAATCTGATGAATGTACCTTGAACAATGAAGTAACCAAGTATACTGTTAGTACTGCCAAAGTCTCCAAACATATCTGGTCGAACAGTCATTATCAGGCGTCATACGTTTTTCGAGCTTCGTTTAAACAGCTGATTATTTGACAACTTTATTTGCCACTCGATCGAACATCCTTCAGACGCTACTATTAAAAAGCAGCACAGTTCATTCAGTGCGCACAAGAAGCTCAAAGACGAAACGAAGTATACCGCACAGATACACAGATCACATCTTTGCACAGCATCACCACTTCGACGGTGTACTCTCACCTGCAGCCTCGATCGAACAAAACGAGTGCGCGCGAAATTATTTCGACACAGTACAGACGCAAAGCGAGCCCGGTGAGACGGAGCACAGCCGCGGGAAACGATAAAGAATGTAAAAGGTGGCGATTATTTTCAATCAGCCGGCGGGGCACCGCGAGAGCGAGAGTCTTGAACTCGATGTGCGGCAGCGCTCGACTAAGGACGACTAAAGACCGCGGCTAAGTGGCCGAGCGTCGGCGTCGAGCCGCCGGTTTCCTCCACTACGCCGGCCCCGGCGCACACACCTCCGCTCGCGTGTACACGCGGGGGCCGCTCGATCGTGCGTGTCAGGAGCCGCGGCGGACGTGCTGACTAAGTGCGTCACGAGGCGGTGTGAGTTACAAAACCGCGAGCGCACTTTTTCGCTCGCTCGCGCGCGCGCGAAAAGGATATTGCGAGAAACGAGAGGGAAAGGGAGGAGGAATCGTAAAGCAGCCGACTGCGGCGATTATTGGAGGCGCGAATTCTTCGCTTTATGAGCTATTATTTCGCCGCTTCTTTGCCCGCGCCAGACGCATAAATTACGTCGATAAGTTTTTTTATCGCGAGGGGTTTACGCGCGCGCGCGCGATCCCGCGCCGACGCGGGCGAAAGTGATTTACGGCAGGTAGGCTTTGGGCGCGCGGCTGATAAACTTTTGACAGCGATGAGTGTTGCTTTTCTTTTGCGCTTTTTTCACCTGCGCGGGTTGCGTCTCGTTGACGGAGCGGTTAAGCAGCGGAAAACGCTGGTGATTTCTAGCGAGGTGAGCGGTTTTACTGGGGAAAGAAGGAGGTAAGAGTTTGATTTTTCATTCATTCTGGAAAAGAGAGTAGAATTTATCGGGGTGTAGGTTACGAATGTCATTGTAAAAGGCATTGCACTTGTTTTGCCAAGGGATTTTATCAAGTGCATCTGGCTGCTGCACATTCTATGACTTGTAGTTAAGTTTTTAATTATTTTACTATTGAACAGCGTGTGTAAAATTCCATAAAAAAATCTCTACCTTACCGACATCGAAATAAAAAGACTTTTTATGAAAAACTTTCATAATTCCAAATTCAGCATTAATCATTGGAGTAATTTACATTGTGTAATTTCACTCACTGTGAACTGATCTGATCGCAAAATTAGTTAGTATATTGACCGCCAGTTGGACTCAGATTCTGATGTTTCTCACTGACGGGTCTGCTGCCTCAATTTTATATAAGCACCACCAGTAGATCTGAATCGAATTGATTGAATTCATACAATCATTATTGCAATCAAATGTCACCGTAACTGCAATCTATTTTGTTCATCTGTTGTTCGTATTCTGTAGATTTAGGAACAAAAAGCCGATAAAGGAAAGTTTTCGATTGCTCAATTTTAATTAGGGATAACTCCTCGATTGTAGCTCGTATGCTACAGCTTTAGAAAAATGATTTAAAATTCAAATAAAAGAATCATTATCAACGCAGAACAATTTTTTGTAAATATGTTTTTGATTTTAAATAAAAACAAATCTATCGATACCGGTAAAGTAAATCTCTATAACCACGTTTTTGTCAATAAAGTTGACTATAATAAAAATCAAAATAAAAGATAACAAATCAAATAAAAGATAAAAAGTAAAAAAAAAACGTGAAAACTGACACGACAATGATACTACAGCGATGTGCAAAAGCTTAGTGGCGCGGCGCGCAATTCTCACGGTCAGCGATTGTTGCACTCCGATCGGCGACGCGCGCGCGCGGGGGCGGGGGACTGCGATGTCAGAGGTGCTCCCGAAGGTTCGTTAACCCGCCGGCGTGTCGCGGGCTAATTCGATTGAGCGGAGTCGATGCACGTAATAAATATCGCCGCGGTGCGATCGGCCGCGGCTCGCGGTAGCACAGCAGCGCCTCGGATGATCTCCGGCTGCCGATCGACACGTCCCGGTAATCGCCCGATTGATCTCCCGCCCGGCCGACGCAATTTCCTCTCGCCTAAGCTGCTCCCGTCGAGCGACGCTCGGCTTTTGCGCGCATCGCAGATCGTCGGAAGCCAAGTGCTTTACTTTACCCGGGTCTTCTCACGATTTGTGCGCTCCGTCTCTCTCTCTCGCTCTTCCGGCGCGTGTATTTTCGCATCTCATTAAGTAATTATCGCCAATTTTGCCGGGCGCTGCGATTTTGCAATTTTGCTTTGAATCTAATACACCGGCGTTTTGCGTCTCGAGAGGATAGTTTGCGCGAGATCACGGCGTTAAATCGAGTACCTAATTTCCGCGAGGCTTCCACAGGATGTACGTTGTAAAGCGCGCGCTTTGCGATACTTTCCAAAATAATCTAGGCTGCTTTATATACGTTTATTGCTCGGGCTTCGTGCGCAAAATTAGAAAGCAGAAAATTTTGCGAGTTTTACAACTATTGTTGATTTAGTTAACAAGGTGATTCACGTCAGTGATCAGAAGCGACTTGGAAAATTCAAGTAATTAAATTTGTTTTAAATTATCAAATAATTCATATTCATTGATGATTGTGAAAAATATGTTTTTGCTAAATAACAATTTTTAAAATAAGTAGTCCCGATTAATAATGAATTTCGAGTAATCGTGTATAATTATGCTTGAAAAATTAATCGAATGATACACAATCATGTATGTTTCGCGTTTAATCTCATTTAAATTATGTCTCTGCGCAACTATGATTGATCACACATCCATATATGCTGAATATATGTATCTTTATGTAATTAAACATGAAAATACATGATTGTGTATAATTAGATATTTTTTGCATCATACTATACAAAATTCATTTTCAGCTGTAAGTCAATTTAATGTTTTTCCAGTCTGATCTTACTCTCAGAAAAAGTGCAACACTTTTTTTTTCAAAGTTTATTATAAATATCGTAATTTATTTGATAATAATTTGTTTCATTTTGTGCGTCGACTGTAATACCTATTGCAAGCTGCGTTTCCTGCGGGACTACGATTTGGCGAAAATTTCTTGTATTAACTAATAGAGATACAATCCCGTTTATAAATAAATACATAATTTTTCAATTTTTAATAAAATTCACTGAGAAGCTATCGCAAGAAAACAATTTCCTCGGCGAATAAAATAAAAAAATAGAAACACATTTCGCACCCTACGAAAAAACTTATCAAACTCCAGCATGAATAAAATAACGAGCCAATTCAGAGATCCACGGCACAGTATCTCACGGCGTAAGGCAATGAAAGCGCAATCAGCGCCGGCGCGCCGCGCGATCCCCGCGGCCCGAGACGTCGAGAAAGATCGAGAAGCAGCGGACCGGAAGTGGCGGGTATAACACACTCCGCGCCGCGTTGGAAGCGACAGCGGCAGGGCGACCGGATAGGCGCCAGCCCGACAAGGCCGTTTTACCGGGTGGAACTCGGGAATTTCGCGCTCCTAAGTATTTGTGTATTTGCATTTGCACTTAGGCGCGCGCGCGGGCACTTTGTTGGCCGCGCGCCGCCCGCGATGTCAATGACTGCGCTTAGTCTCCCGCGGAGCGAGGCGCAAGCGATCGGCCTTAGGCTGAATTCACAACAGCTTCCGCGGATTACTGGGGACTGTGTGTATTTAGTGCGACTGTGGAATGACTGATTGAGTTGTCTTGTCTTGTAGTGAAAATTTTTTATAAATTTTGGCATTTAAAGAGTCTAAGTCGTGATGAGTGTTATAATTCGCTATTTGGAAAAATTACAGCATTAGAGATGAAAATTACTTAACTTTATAGACATTAATATATTTAATGGAAAGTAATCCAAAGGCGAAGATTTTTTAATTAAATTACTAACAAAAATTCCGATATAATTTTATCATTTTTCACTGCACCAAGCTACACAACTACTGATGCAAATGTCATCTTTCATTTGGTCCTAAATTTTATGAAGCTTGATGTTAAGGGCTAATTTATTCCTAGAAGATAAAAAATATTCGCAACAATTTCTGCTGATTTCAAATGTCCATTCGCATTCAATTTTTTTTTATAATTAACTACTAAGATTTACGTGAGAAGTTGAGGTTTTACATGATCGGTGAGGTACCTTACAACTGCTGATCGTGAGGCAATGTTTTGATAATTCTTGTACTGCAATATCACACTGTAATTTTGTATGTCGTAAAAGAAAAATAGGTATGGTATTGCCGGATATTATTAGCCTGAAATTATTTAAGTATAACGCGACTCGTAGTGTTTCATAACAATGGAAAAAAGAGAAACTAATAACCGATGAGGTTTTAATCACAAAATTAATCGAGGACGAATTAATTATTTGAAAAAGGAAATTATGGTTGAAAAAAATTGTATGTTATTAATAAAACTATACAATCGTACATAGTTTGAAAATAAATAATGGATAATTATCTTAATTTTATGTTTACTCAGTTAAATAAATGTGCATAATAATATCTGAAATTCGTATAATAAACTGCATCAAATAGAAACAAAATGTTTTACACACTTAAAAGAAATATTTATATTTATTAAAGAACATTATAAAATGTAATTAAACAGTTTAATCAACAGAGGAACTGTAATTTCAGAAGATTAAGAAATATAAGAAACTTTTACTACTGTACTAAATACACGGAAAAAATATAGCTACAGTAGCAAAAAATAATTGATCGATCGATTGCTAAAACTACTAATTCATTCAATACTAATGTAGCATTCGAATTTCTTAATTCGATCACTCCTAGTGAATAATCTATGACTAATACCAAAAAACTATTAAAACACACGGAGAGAAAAGTTCCAGTAAAAATTACTACACTGTTTTGTAACGCAGGGACAGACTCGACAAATCCAAAATTTTACTACACAGTATAGTAAAATTTGCCAATGAACTAATGTTTGCTAACATTAATTTTTACTAGACTTATAGTAAAAATTATTGTAAGTTCAGCAAAATTTACTGTAAGTTTAGCATATTTTACTGTATAGTAAAATTTTGGATTTGTCGAGTATGTCTCTGTGTTATAAAACAGTATAGTAATTTTTACTAGAACTTTTCTCTCCGTGTAATGATTAGTGGAGTAACTTCCACTAATTTTAGTAATTTTTCACTAATTCAACTTTAGAGAAAATTGATTCGTAATTACACTAATAATTTTCGAAGCTTTTATTTATTAATTCATCTATAGTAATGAAAAAAAAGTAAAATTTGAAAAAAATGTTTACGAACTATATATAAGCCCGTTACTACAGCAAAATTCCGACACCGTTAATTGTGCGATTCAAGGGTATTATCAAAAGAAAAGTCGGGCGAAGAAAGGTAAATTTACAAGAGTTGGGAGATGAATTACCGTGAGCTGTCATTGACCTTACAATGCTCATGAGAATCTCTGGCGTTTCGCTTTAATTTCGTGAAATCTGCAACGGATGTTCGAGATTCTCGAGTCATTCTACTCTTTTAAAGGTCATCGAACTTCTTTTTACCTGCGAAAAAGAAGTACTTTTTCTTTCGTCAAAGTTTTTCTATACATTCCCGTGGTCGAAGTGGGACGTATTATTTAATCGCTTTTTATCAATTATGCGATTTAGGTGTCTGATGAAGATGCAAGGAGTAGAATTCAAAATTGTTAAAAACTAAGAATATGACGCAATGAAAAATTAATGTTATTTATTATAAGATTTTATTTTTAATTTTAATCTTCATTTTTTTAAAAAAGCATTGCGCAAAAAATATAAAAAAAATCATCCAAGATAAAAAAATACTACCAGAACGGTTAAAATCGATTCATTCACTTACAGTCCAGTTGTTATGAACAAAATAAAAGCTCCTTTTTTTAGAAATTGATTCTTTTTTAAAAACTAATTAATATAGAATAATTTAAAAATTTTATGCGATGTACTTTGGTATGTAATCAATAATGTTAAATTTTTTTTAATTATTGAATTATCAGATTTCAAGATACGATTTAAAAAAAAAGACAATTTTTTAGTCTATAACGTAAGAATGTGACGATAGTTGATTTCAAAATTTCTAGCGGGAAGAGATAAGATATTTTATATCCTTTCAGATGTATTTTTAGAAAATTAGTAGTTATTTTGTTTACTGTTTCTATTGCACAAAAAATACGAAAACCTGTTTCTTAAAAAAATGAGCTTCAATAACCCAGTAAAATTCACACTTCCGTACAGAAATTTTCTAGAGAAGAAATTCGTCCGATAGACCAGCATGCTTACTCGCACGATTTTACACATAAATAATAATGGGAAACACCGCTTCCTCGAACCCTTACCGTTTTATGGGAAAAAAATATGATTATCGTAAATTACTTTATTTTTTCAGTACAAGATAATAAGGCAATCAACTAAAGCTTAGAAGAGCTACACAGGCTACATTAAAAGTAAAAAGAAAAAAAAATATTTAAATTGAAGGAGAAACCTAATGAAGCTCATAATTAAACTCGTGCATTAGCATTATATTCTTGCCTCATCCGTCGGGTATGAGCTCACCTGCGGGCAGCGATTAATGCTGCTTGCCTTCCGCGCGAGAGGGATCCTTGCAAATAAACAGGAAGCCAAGCGCGAGGAGGCAAGCCATCCTGTTTACTAATCACGCAACATCATCAAACGGGCAAAGATGCATCCGAGGGCTGCTGCGATAATTTATCGCGATCCGTTACTTTAACCGATTCTCATGCATAATATAATAATGCAACGCTTGCTTTTAGTTCGATACTCCCTCGCTTAATTAATTTATATACCGTGTTCACTGCATGAATATTAATTTCTATTATTCGCTGGGTACAGAAAAATATTGCACTGATATGAATACCTCAGCAATGGACTTTATAAGATTAAATGGAAAATTTATTAAACTTTTCTATTCATTTTAATTAGCACTGCAAGTATTATACGGTTATACACAATGAAATTGACATTTAAATCTATTTTTCTAACATAAACCTGTAAAGTGAATATTTTCTGAAATATTTACATAAAATTTCATTTATTTTAGAGGAGTATTATAACGGGTCACACTGAGATTAAAATTTGCCCATAATAAATTCGACCGTTCGATCTACTTTACCCCGGTCTTCCCCATCTGCGGCTTCAGAAAAAATGACCCGCAAGCAATATTTTCGAAAACTGAGTTTATTTTTTTATTTTTTAAAGTTTTGCCTTAATTACGTTGCCATTTGCGTGGATGTTCCGGAAAAATTTATTCTGATCGACTGTAATCTGCTCAAATATCGAAAAAATTCTGAACCTTAATATTTTCAAAGATACCAATACATTGCAAAATGATGTAAGTTCATTTGTTGATATTAGCTTTTAACGAAAAAGCCATCGCTTAAGCGAAGTTTATTATAACCTCATACATTGAACGTAATCTTTACATACTCGTTAAAACACGTCGGGACATATGCTACACAAAAATATTGCACGTCATACTTGTAGTCCCTCTACTTGATTACAGAATTTCAAGCACAAACTTCTGGCTTGTAGGTAGACCCAGCTTAATTCACAAGATATGCTTTATTTGGCAACAGTGGCTCTAAACATATAATGGGGTTGATTGGATAGTTACACTCTGCGTTCAGAAACTCTCCCCTAATAAGTATTCTTGTGAACATTTCAGAAAAGAAGTTAAGAAAATATAATGCAACGATAGTAGAGGAACTTACCGAATTGAAAGCGCGTCTAGATAAATCGTCTTTGTGCAGGTATTTTGCATATATATAATTAAGAAACTTACAGAACCACACTATTGTCCCGAACCATCGTTGCGGCTCGCTGCTATATTACAAAAGCCGTAGATGCTCGTGCAAGTAACGCAATCCTAAGCGCGGGTAGTCATTCGTGTTCGCTCCTCGAATGGCCATTGAATAACGCGCGAATTCATTCTTCTCGTTAAGCGACGTAGCTTTCAGGTATAATTTCATGGAATGCAGTATATTCAGTGTCGTGCATGCGCTTGCGCGAATCGCGGCGCCATTTTAAAAAAAGTTCACCTTGCTCGGCGCGTTCGCGAATAGTATATTATTATAGCTCAGGTGCAGAAGAGGAGTATTTAACATTCACTGTCAAAAAGTCCAGTGACCGGCAACGTTCCTTTTTTTAAAATGATGATTAATTTTCAGTTGAAATTCACTAATTTTTATAGTGCATTTCCACTATATATTCAGTGAATTCATTTTCACTGTATCCTGCAGTGAGTATTCACTAATTTCCAATTGCGGACTTATAGCTTTGCAAAATAGTGAATATGCACTGAAAATTAGTGGT
>UXGC01001195.1:0-31273 GCA_900480045.1 Eurytoma adleriae
CAGTTCCTGCAGAGAGAGCGAAGCGTTTTGCCAGTTGTGAGTTCCTGCAGAGACAGCGAAGCGTTTAGCCAAGACTCAGTTCCTGCGGAGACAGCAAAGCGTTTAGCTAAGAATCTCAGTTCCTGCAGAGATAGCGAAGCGTTTTGCCAAATCTCTCAGTTCCTGCAGAGAGAGCGAAGCGTTTTACCAAAACTCCCAGTTCCTGCAGAGATAGGGAAGCGTTTTGCGAAATCTCCCAGTTCCTGCAGAGACAGCGAAGCGTTTTGCCAAATCTCTCAGCTCCTGCAGAGACAGCGAAGCATGTGGCCAAAACTCTCAGTTCCTGAAGAGACAGCGAAGGGTTTAACTTTTTGCAGTATTTACTCAAATAATTAGTATTTCTACGTCTCGTCAGACCAGAATGACATCAATTACCAACAATTTAAGCCCAACCTCATTAAAATTGATTAATCGGTTAATCATGTAGCATAGCGCAGTTTAAAATTGTCCTAGAGACCTCCGCTAATTTCTTCATAACTTTTATATATTTTTAGGGTATTAAATCTACTTTTAACTAATTTTTAAAATTTTATTTTTTCTGGTAATTATCTGATAAAAAATATTTTGGTATATGACCCCCTTAAAACATGCAATGAAAATTCAGTACCTACAATAAGTTTAAATGCTGACGATAAAAAAGTCCATGTCTATTCGAATGCTACCAACGAGAAATCGTTTCACTGATTCCTTAACAGACGTCTTCAAACACCCCATCAAATTAATTTTTCAAGCTCCACGGTTGAGCTCACAACAAGTTGAGCTTCTCGTAGGCTCTTTTTCTTTAGCAAACTTTGCACGCGACGGAGCTCAAATTTTCCGCAAATCGTCAAAACAACGCGCAAGGAAGAATCAAGCCTCCTCCCGGTTCAATTGGCTCGTCGCGTGATTCCTCTATTATTCAAGGGTCGGGCGAAGCGCGCTGCCACCCCGTCTCGTGCCGCGGCGACGAAAAGCCGCCTTGCGGCGAACCTCTTTCCGCACGTCACGCGAGGCCGACGTCGCGTCGCACTTCCGGCGCGTTGCTCCTTATACCGTATGCGACGAGCGTGTGCCTAGGGTCTATACGAACTGCGGTGTACGTGATTATATTGCGCACCCGCACCTGAACGCCGCACCTTTTGCTGATGGCACCTTAACCCCTAGGCCGTTTCCTCTAACCCTTGCTATGCCTGCTTTAGTTTAATGCTATTTTCGTAACTGGCTGTGACGATGTAATTCTGATTTACATGGATAACTTTTAAACGATGTTAGTCTTGAGTATGTAATAGGGTTAAGCTTTTCTCTTTATACCAAGTACAAGGCTGTTGAGTGTTTTAATGCGCCACAGTAAGAAAATATATTGTGATAAAAACGGTGAACTGTGAACCATTATTGTACATGTTATATTTGTGTACTTTATTTAAATATCTTTAATAAGTAAATAATTATTTAAATTTTCTATATTATTTATGCAGTGAAGATATTTAAATTTAAAATAATTAATCCTTTCGGCTATTGAATAAAAAAGTCGTGACATCTTTCTGTCAGCGAAAAAATATATGTTTTCACAAAGTAGGAAACATTATTTAAAAACAAAACATATTTTTCATAGCAGCTTTTGCATATAAATGCAACTGAACTTATAAAAAAATTTGCAGAAGAAAAATTCGAAGAATCTGTTTCTAAGATGAATAGAGCAATATTAGCTAGAACCAAACGAGTTTCAACACCCATCAAGCAGCATCCAAAATTTAACTTGGCATTGCCTGATTAGTCTCAGGTGCACTACCGCAATTCGTGGCTCGCTGTAACGAGCTTATCGAATTCATTGAATTACGGGGGAACCTCTGCAGACTGCGAAAATGCTGTTACCACGTGGGACGTTTATAGGATAACGGGGCTTTTTGCGCTCGTTAAATTAATGGCAGGGATAAGGAAAACAGTGAGGGATGCGTAGTAATTGGGTCGGGAAAATTTATCTTGTCTCTGAAATGAATTTGTAGTCCGTTTCGATGATCAATAGTAAGTTGAGTTTTTTTCCTTCTATTTTTATCGATATTTTTCGAAATTCAAAATTCGGTGAATGTCGAGAGTTTGTAAATTGCAAGGGATGAAGTTGATGAAGCGCATTCAATGCGGTTTATAAGAGAAAGTATTGTCAAATATTCAACATTGTTCTCGGCTCTTTTCATCATAAAACAATTGGAACGGATGAATAGTAATAATTTTCAAAGCACGTTTACTTTGTAAATTGATCCAAAACAGAAAAATTTTGAACGATTTTTCAACACGGTAATAAGTCAAAAGATCCTGTCACAGCTGTTTTGCAATTGTAATCATAGAGAAAATAAGCAAAGAAAAAAACAAAGCAATCATTTACGATCCACATTTACGAGTAGAAACGGTTTATTTTCTGAAAGTCCACAGATTTTCTCACTCCGCCCTCCTCTTCGTTCACATTAAGGATCACTTTGATGTAAAGAGAGGCCACGGTGTCGGTGGTCCTGAAAAACATCGAGCCACGAGCAGGAGATATTGTTGTGATTTATAATAACGGTCCTCTTACCAGGAGCTTTAGAAGCGACCAATCAATTGCGCTCCTACTTTCTCTGGGCGACACCCTCTCCTCTTCCTCCTCGCGTTTTCTCATTCCCCTACCTGAGTCGATTGGACCTCCCGTGGGCGAATATTGGTCGGTACCCTAGAAGGGGTCCAAACGTCACAGACTTAATTGCCAAGGTGGTCGTTTATTCTACTTGCAATAAGAAAAGGAGAAAACAATGGAGAAAGGCGGGGATGGTGGAAGAGGGATTAAGCGAGAAATAGCGGAAAGAGCGGTGTTAAAAGGAATGAAAGTGGAGATCGTCCAAACTTTAATGTACAAGACTGTACGGAGATTGAAGACTTATCGTTAAATGGTAATTAAAATTTATCAATTTAGAAATCTATATTCGAAAAGTAAAGCATGAGTTTGGATGATATCTTGTTAGATTTGGAATAAATAGATGCTGTATTTTATTATTCAACTCGAAACAAATTTTGAATATCCAGTAATAAGTGGTTAGCTTCATTAATTACCTTCTTGGAAAAAATAAAATAAAGAATGTGTCGAATCAACCTACATTTCCATTGCACCTATATTACCTGATGTTTTCCAGTACTAGCTATTATTCCCCATCTGAAAAACAGCCACCAGAGCTTAGACCACGACTCCCCTAATTCTGGAACGCGTTGGCGAATAAAAGCGAGAAAATTGAGGAAAAAAGGAAAAAGTACAGGAGAAGGGCAAAAAAGAAAAAAAATATGTGCGTGGTACCGATAAACCCTTGCGGAAACCGCAACGGCGGTGGGAGTGGAAAGACACAGAGATGCAGGAGAGGATGACACAGCGAGAGGAGAAAAATCGTACGCTAAAAATCGATAAGAAAGCGTGTCGTCTCGAGATTGAAATATCGTATAGGGTGAGCTCCGGCAGTTTCGCTCCAGCGACTGGAATTCGAGTATATCCGACTGTCAGGCGATGGTCGATAATTCCAGCGTGTGTACCTATGCCAATTGAACGAAGGCGACTCGTATTTTGCACCGTGCGAGACTCTTCCTTCGTGCGTACAGGAGCGTTGAATTTGTTTCATTCTCTGTTTCTCCTCAGGGCTCTCCTTATTTGGCACTCCGATACAGAAAATTCGCCGTTACAACTTTTTGCTTCATACCCATCTAGTGATTTTACTTTTGTAAGTATACATGAGTTGATGTTTTATGAACTTTACTCTAGTCAATTTTGAAATCTGCTATAAGATAATGTTTAAGAGTTATTTAATTGTGAATCTTGATTTAAAGCCTTGTAAATTCATAAGTTATTAAATTAAAACAATTAAATACTATAAAGATTAAGAGTAGGAGAATTCGAAGGGCTGAAGGATAAAAAGAATCAGACAAGAAGAAGAAGAATGCAAGAAACTATGAGACTAGGAAGAATCAAGGGAAATAAATAATAAAAAGAATTTTAGGTAGTATAATAACACAAGAGACTCAGAGACGTAGAAGAATTAAAAAAATTAAATAATAAAAATGAGGATTTAGAGCACGAGATTTTAATGTCTGAACGGTAACAGGAATGAAAGAAGAAGAAGAAGAAGAAGAAGAAGAAGAAGAAGAAGAAGAAGAAGAAGGAGAAGAAGGCGAGGTAGGTAATATGAAGAAGAGGTGGAATGCGAAGGATAGCGAAGAGTAGAAGAATCAAGAGAATTAAATAATAAAAAGAATCACGAGAAGAAGAGGAATACGAGATGCTACGAAAAGCAGACGAAACAATGGAATTGTATATTAAAAACGAGAGTCATGAATAGGCGTACTTGGGTTACTATAAAGAAGACAAGAAGAAAAACATTAAAGGGTAAAGTGAATATATGAAGATAACGAAGAAAATTAAAGAAATTAAATAATGAAATGGATTAAGAACAGAAGAATTTGAATCTCTGGAAGGATAAATGAAGAAGTGGAATACTTATTACTTCTTCTAATCTACTTAGATTAGAAGAAGCATTGGATTGAATTGAGAGGTAGAAAAAGAAAAAAATGTGAATTTGGCGAGGGAATAAATGGTAGACTTGAAGTAGAACGAAGAAGAACAATATGAGGGTCTGCGCGAACCACATGTATGAAACGAATTAAATAATAAAATGGATGAAAATCGGAAGCATTCACATGACTGGAAGGAGTAGAAGAAGAAGAAAAAGAATAACACGATTCGAAGAATATGGTGGATTGTGAGATATTGATGAATCAACAGAATTAAATTTTAAAAAGGATTAAGAGAACAAGAATTTCAAATTTCTCCAAATTTAGCTTTTCTTGAATAGCTGACAAGCAGAGGCATAATTTTGATCATCCCCTAAGCAAATTGAAGTTTTTTCCCCGACCATCCATTTTTCAGAGATAGAAAATAAATACAAGTCTCTGAGATTATAAGCACTTGAATGAATAGCAATGGAAGGCACATCATTATACGATACCGGTTACAGTAACGATTGCGGAGGCGCATCCTCTGCTCGTTTTATTTCTTCGTTACACCGCACAACAGAGTCGGGGGTGGAGGGACGCGGAGAAAGGATTCGCATTCGCAGTTGCACTCGTTACCGTCCCGCATGAAATTACGTCGTGCCTCGTCGGGAGACCGGCTCCGCCGCGGCGCATTTTTTCGCATTGCTAATGAGACAACATCGAACACCCGCTGGCCCTCCTTCTTATTCGCCTTTTCTCGCAAATTGGGCCACTCAGCGCAAAATTTACCGTTCGCGCGCTCAAATTAGCTGCCGTCGAGTAGAGAGCAAACTAAGAAAGTCGATGCACCCAGCTGTCTAATTACGCGTTTAGCCTCGCTGTAAATATATTGGATCACTTAAACATCTAGAAAGTCTTCTTTGACGAGTATTTTTAAAGTTACTTACTAAGATTTTGAGAAATTAATTATTTATAAAAATATGTGTAATAAAATATTATTTTCCTTGTTTGCTTTTAAAATAAATTTAAATTTTTTTTTCGAAAAATATGTTAATTACAAATTAAAAAGTTGATTATAAAATGATTTAAAATAATTAGTGAAATTACTTTGCATAGAATAGGAAATAATATCTTACTTTATGCGTCTGCATTTACTTTCTTTTACTTGAGACTCGGACAACATTTTTTCTTTAAGTAAAAATGTGAATTAATTTTTTACATTAATAATTGAAGCTTACATCTTGAATAAAGATTATTTAATAATAATTAAATTATTTGATTATTTATTCTTAATTAAACCATTAATTTACGAATGCGAACAAAAATTCAACCAAGCGTTAATGGAATGTGTGTTTTCTAATTACGAGCACGGTAGAGTTGCTAATATCGCTTTACCGTTTGAACGGGTATACTACGGTTATTCCTCCGTTAGTTTTCCGAGAGCAGGAGGAGAGAACCAACACCCGCACTAATTTGAATTTCAGGAAACGTTTGGGAATCACTAATTCCCAGGGATTAATGGGGCCCCGTGAATGTTTTAACACACGAGCCATCGAATTGACGGCCGCCAAGGGAGCCGCTTTTCATTGTGCCACCAGCATTATGACAGTCGATTAACCGGATTTGCTTTGTTTCAGCGGAGCTACATTGATAAATACTATCCATAAAAAATGAAATAAAACGCGCTATACGTTATCATTTTCTTAATACCTTGCAGTAGGGATTATTCGTTTACTTTGAAATATCGTTGCAGATATTTTTTTTATAGTCAATAAACTATTTGCACGGACAGATAATTAAACATTCTGTATCAAACTGGGAAATATCATCGCTCAATGACAATAAAGTAAGCTTTTCTCGCACCGAAATCGATCGATAACAACGAAAGTGGACGATAACTTAATTTTTCCTGTTATTTATTTCAAATCATCTAACATAAAAAAAAAATTGGTCATTGTGAATATCTATTTATTACTGCATACCATTTCACTGCGAATTTTATTCAATTAATTAAATATCAACTGTTTGTTAAAATGACGAACAAGTGTTAATGTAATTTTTTTAAATAACGAACGAGACAAGCTGAATAGTACACTAGAGTAATAAAAAACTAGTTACTAGAGTTTCACCTTAACCTGTTAAACAAAAAAAAGTGTTAATCCTCTGATATCGACACCATAACTAGACGGACGATAAGTTGTTCACAATGGGAGTAATACACTTTACGGAAAAGCCAATACATTGTACAAATTGGCGAGGAAATAAAAATATTTATTTTCTGGTTCGCTCGCAGCTTATTTAGCTTATAAGATTGCACCCGATAAAAATTCCATTAATGGCTACAGCAAATGCAATCTCATCTGGAGCACCTTCCGAGATTTCTTATTGACACATTGCTTACGCCCCAACTGACGGAACAATCTGCCGAGGCAGTCAATGCAGCCGGGGCGGCAATTCTTTTCTCGCTGTAGCACTTCGTTCCTTCGAAAGAGCAGTAAAAAAAAGAGGCACTGTGTAAAAACTCGTTTCACCTCCGCCGGCCCCTTCGATTCACGCGAAAGCCGAGCGAAAAGTTCGTGAAAAGAAGTTTTCTAATAACGACAATTATGAGAGTATTTCATTATCTTCCGGTAATTTTTCAACCTCGTTGACTGTAATTAGAAATTAATGTAGAAAAGTTAACAAGTAGGTGGGGATGAGGGAGCTGCAGAACGATTCTTTAAATAAATCATTGCTTGTTTGAGCAATATTTCCTTTTCGCGATTGCCTAAGAAAACGAAATGTTTTATCGTTGCAGGTGACCTGTCAAGTGTTTATGAACCCTGGAAAGTCTTTTGTACGTGAGTTAATTTGTCACGTTTGTATGTATACGGTGTGCATATAATTACGTCGAGTAGGTCGCGCGGAATTTTCAAACTTTTGTAAGAGCAATTTGTAAGCGAAATTTATACTACATGAAATTGTTCGTAAAATAACTTCATGTTTATTTAAAGACGTCTCTCTCGGAATGCTTAGTATAACTGCATTCCGAGCTTTGTCCTAAATTCTGAATGACGTGCATATGTTCTGAATAGCTGCAGACAATTTGTTATGTCGTAACGTATTGCATTGTGTTGAGGATAAACTCAAATACTCGCAGCTTTCTTCTTGTCATTACTTTACATCACAACCATCCAAATTGAAAAATTCTTTTTCAGAGAAAACATTTTCCCGTGGAAAATTATACCTCTGAAATAAAATTTCTACGTATATCTGAATAGTATCATGTTTTTTGTCGTAAAATGTTTGTAAATTCAAAACTTTTTGCAAATTTTTGGACCATTTATTAACACTTTTTTATATTAGCAAAGTTAACACTTTATCAATGTTCTATGCTATGCGAGCTCCAGTTCCTAAATATTTTCAAATACTTCGAAATTCCAAAAGCAAGAAAAGTTACATTATTATAATTTACTTTATTATTTTTAATTTTTTTATAAAATTTTTTAACTTTCTTATGTAACCTAACGATATGCATGATTTTCTAATTCAGAAAGTAAAAAAGGAATTTTCTTTTCGCTACGCTTACATAAATAATTTTATGTTAATTCAAAATACACATTTCAGTTAAAGTAACTTTTGTTCAAAATTTGAGCACTAACAAAAAAAACTGAGAGAGAATTAATAAAAAATTCTAACGTAGGGAACTATTCGAACAACAGAAAAAAGTATTGTTCGAAAAACATTTATAATAAAAAAGCCAATTGGTTTTCTCAGTTTTTTATTTTATCATAGCATATAATAATATGAAAAGCCAATTTAAATTAACAATAATAAATGTTCAATTAACAATAATAAGTAATCTCCATGTTTATCACAGTTTTTCCTTTATAATCATAATGATTTTCCTATAGGGATTAATAACAAGAAAATCGCCGTTACGTAACTTTTTTCTAGTTAGAAAACAAAAAAAAACAATAATTTTCAAATAGAAAAATTACTAATTTGAACCATAATAAGGGAGACGACCCCTTTAAAATTTAATTATAAGCTTCAATTACTCTTTACCCGTCAAAATATTTTCCCGACGTTGAGAAACGCGAAAAATTTGAAATATTTTCAGGCACGACGGAAATATCTCATATCGCGAATTAAAACGAATCTGAGAAACAGAGAAATCGTAAAAGCCGAGTCGCGGGCAGAATAAGTAAGAGGACGGCGGAGTAGCTCGCGAGCAACGAAGCTCTCGAGGGTAGGGCAATAAAAGTAACAAACGATCCTATACTGGCGGCCCTTGAAATTCAACGGGAAACGCCTAACGTGTCTCCTTCTCGCTCGCCCGGGCGACGTAGGGGCAGGGCGGGGGGCAGAGGGGAGTCGAGTCGGCGAATCGTCGCGTTATACATCCCGGAGAACGGGGAAAAAGACAGCAGGATTTCCTCGGTACACGCGCCGCGGCAATCTGCCGCGATAAACCCGACGGCCTAAATTTTATTGCAGAGTCGTGAATCGCTCCTGCTCGCGCGGGCGACCCCCTCCCTAACCCTGTAATGCTTTATGGATGCGGCGTAAAGGTCCGCTTATTCGATTGCGAGCACACAGGATATTATCGCCTCGCGGCATCCAACGCTTCGGACTCTATGACGCGGTGCTTTGCTATGCGCGCGCTGTTACGAGGGTATCGCTGACGCTCGTTTTGACGGCATTACAGATTTGCGCGAATTGAATTATTGCTTCACCGAGGGCTCGGTGGAAGTGCGAGTGCGGTAAAATCTGTTTGGGTGGATAATAAACTCTGACTATCAGAGTATAAGAAAAAGAACGAAGCTGATTCACACAGCGATGCAAGTAGTTACAGACGGGTGTGGTAAGACTGGGAAAAAAGTATTGTCCTTCCCTTCAGCGTACAAATAATTCAAGCAAGAGCGCAATAATAGTAGATTACGCAACACGGGAGGTGAAATAAGAGCCGAAGGCGAGGGTGGCAAACATGCGCTCTGAAGCATAATTTTTTACCTCCCATGTTGCGCATACTATTTTTCGGTCCAGCGAGGCCGAAATCACGACTTTTACGATCGAGCGCAGGAAGGAAAACTGGCACTTTAGGCCCGCTGAGCCGAAAAATGTATTTTGACTAGACCATTTTGAGTATCCAAATAAATAAGAAGGTAGGTAATGTAGAGTTGAATGTCACAAGTAGTTACAGACAGGTGTGGTAAGACAATATAACTAATGTCTTTCTCTACAGCATCTGTTTAGTGAAAGTAAAAGCTAAAATATATTTTGAGAATATAATTTTGAGTATCTTAATACATAAGAATATGAATAATGTGTAATTACAAGTAGTTACAGACAGGTATGGCAAGGCATGGAAACTACTGCTCTTTTCTTCAGCGTTGTTGCGTCGAGTATGTTGAGTAGATAAATATTGAGTATTCAAATAAATAAAAGTATGAATGACGTGAAACTCGAATGTATAAGTAGTTACGGATGGGTATGGTAAGGCGAAATGCTCTTTCCTTTTCATTCAGCGTCGGTTTAGTTAAACAAGTAGTTACAGACAGGTGTAGTAAGACAATACAACTAATTCAGCAGTGTCTGTTTAGTTGAAGTATAAGCAAAAATATATTTTGAGAAGATCATTTTGAGTATCCGTATATCTGTATACATAAGAGTATGAATGATGTGGAATTCGAATGAACAAGTAGTTACAGACAGGTACGGCAAGGCAGAAAAACTACTGATCTATTCTTCGGCGATGTTGCGTCGAAGGAAGAAAGTGTCAAAATGTTGAGTAGATAATATTCAGTATTCAAATAAATAAAAGTACGAATTACGTGAAACTCAAATGTATAAGTAGTTACGGATGGGTATGGTAAGGCGGAATGCTCTTTATTTTTTCTTCAGCGTCTGTTTAGTTAAACAAGTAGTTACAGACAGGTATGGTAAGACATTGCAACAAATGCCTTTCTCTACAGCGTCTGTTTAGTTGAAGTATAAGCTAAAATATATTTTGAGAAGATAATTTTCAATATCTGAATACAGAAGAATATGAATAATGTGGAATTCGCAAAATACAAGTAGTTACAGCCAGGTATGGTAAGGCAGGAAAACTACTGTTCTATTCTTCGGTGATGTTGCTGTTATTAAGAGAAAGCTTTGTGCAATTGTTCGAAAGAATTATTCTAGTAAAATATTATGTTTTTCACTTTTTTATCTAGGAAAATTGAACTTTTATACTTCACTTTGTCCAGATTTTAAAGTAAAAATGACTGCTTTTGAATATGTAACTTCGTAATTTGATTCTTTTTAAAATCATTTTTTTTATGCTTATATCTCAACAAAGCATTTCATTAAAATTTATTTCTAAAATAATCGATAACTACAACTATTTTTTCAATGTTAACCGGCTTAGTGTTTCAATAAAAAATCTGCGCCGCGTGCAAAAAAAAGCAACTAAAAATTTCTCGCATCAACTCTAAATTAAAAATTTCCGTGCCAATAAAGCTCGCTTCTTAACAAGAGCTCCGCAAGGAGACAGCGAACGCCTAGCGCAGCACTGAAACGAGCGTTGTCAACCTTTATTTTCCTTCCGCGAACACTTTGGCAGAGCGGCTTGGGCACTGGTTGCGGCCGCGCTCAACGAAAAAACCGCTCTTCGTGCACTTGATTAAAAATTAATCTCGGCCGTGCTCGTAAACGCCTCGCGCCTCCCCCGGTATAGGTGGAGCCCGGGCTGTCGTAATATTTCACCGGACATTGCTTTCTCTCCTTCCATTCTCCTCGCGTATTTCTGCGGCGCGATCGCCCTCACCCCCCGGCGAAAAAAGTGCCCCCGGCCGCGATAAGCGAGCGCAATTTCTTCGCTGCGTTCGTTTGACCCCCTTTTTTCGAGCTACGCAGACGTTTGCATCCCTTTCGCGCGGATTCCGAGCGCGCGCTTTTCTTTTTTAACCACCGCTCATGCAGCAGCCGATTGATTCTACCCCGTAATGAAAACCAATTTTTCCGCGCTACTCGTTTAATTTACACGCGAGTATATCACCAAGCTAACGGCCTCGCTGGAAGATGAATTTTTCATTCGCACTCGACCGTACAAGCATGCGATACTAAATATCGTAATAACGAATTTTCGGTCAGTTTTTTTTATCGTTGTAATGAAAGATAGGAGAGAAAAATTTCACTGGAAGTCGATATTGATGCATATTTAGTATTTATAAAACGAGAATAATATAATAGAATAAAATTGTTATTAACCATTTCCTTCCCGAATTAATTAAAAGGTTAAACGTTTATTTTTTTTAATAGAAAAGAATTTATAAGACGAAAAATAATACAAAATTTTCATTTATTATTTATGCAAACAATTTGCTACACCATTCTGGTCGACTTTTTCAATCGACTTATTGAGAAGAGGAGTCTATAAGGAGTAGACTATCTCTTTTATAATTCATTACCGCAGGGTATCTTCTCATTTTCTTGGGAAATTTCTTGAGAATTTAGGATCAAACATAAAGTCAATATTATTTCGCTGCTCTGTGTACTTTCACTTTTGTGTATAAGAGGAGAAAAGAAGCTCGTAATGTCTACCAACATATCCTTTTTCACGCTCCACTTTTTCTTCGATATTATATTATCTGCCTCGAAATTACTTTTATATATACACAGTTCAAAAGAATAATGCAGTATATAATAGAATAATTTACTTTATCACCGGCCAACATTAAAGTCATGCGTTTTTCAGATTTATAAAATTACTAGATTAATTTTTTTTTGCATGCTTTTCGTACTAAAATAAATCATGCTTAAAATACATTCATTTTTTTCCCGTACCCCGAAAAATCTGTACTAAAAATAAATTTCAAAGCTTGCGCTCGCGCGAAAAAAAACCGTCCGTAGTAAAATTTTGTCATTTAAAAAAATACTTCGAAGAGTTGAAGGTCGTTACAGCGCTAAGAAACCGTTTGGATTTTATTAGATTCACACTAGATTCTAATGAAATTTTCGATTTGGTTTTATGAACTTTTTTGCCTTCCTTATCGCTCGGTTTTAATATTTTCCCGATTCGCTTGCGCTCGCGACATCTCATTTTTACAGCCGCGGTGCGTTTTTAATGCCGACGGGGCACACACCCACCGCCAGGCGGATCCCCGCGCGCTACAACCACACGTACGCCAAACATTGAACTGTTTGCGGAGAGCCGAGCTCGCATACTCGCTAACCTATTTCTAATAAGCCCACGTGAATAGACTCGGGCGAAATAGCGATACATCTTTTGGCGTACGCTTTTTTCCCTCGACGTTTGATAAAGGGAACTTATATGTACACAAGAAAGTATTTGGACATTAAAATAGTTAACGCATTTCTTCCTATTGTTTATTGCTACTTTATTTCGTGATATGAGCGTAAAAAGTTTCGTGAATAATGTGGAATCCGGATATACAAGTAGTTACAGACAGATACGGCAAGGCAGGAAAACCACTGCTCTTTTCTTCAGCGTTGTTGCGTCGAATAAAGAGTTAAAATGTATGTTGAGTAGATAATTTTGAGTATTCAAATAAATAAAAATATCAATGACGTGAAACTTGAATGTATGAGTAGTAACGGATGGGTATGGTAAGGCGGAATACTCTTTCCTTTTCCTCCAGTGTCTATTTAGTTAAATAAGTAGTTACAGACAGGTGTGGTGAGACAATAAAACTATTGCCTTTCTCTACAGCGTTTAGATGTAAGCTAAAATATATTTGATAAGATAATTTTGAGTATCTGAATTCGTAAGAATATGAATAATGTGGAATCCGAATATACAAGTAGTTACAGACAGGTACGGCAAGGCAGGAAAACTACTGCTCTATTCTTCGGCGATGTTGCGCCGAAGGAAGAAAATGTCAAAATGTTAAAATGTTGAATAGATAATATTAAGTATTCAAATAAATAAAAGTATGAATGACGTGAATCTCAAATGTATAAGTTACGTATGGGTATGGAAAGGCATGATGCTCTTTACTTTTCCTCCAGCGTCTGTTTAGTTAAACAAGTAGTTACAGACAGGTGCGGTAAGACGGAATAGTATTTACTTTCCTTCAGCGTCTCTTTAGTTGAACAAGTAGTTACAGACAATATAAAAGGACGGAAGTAATGTTATAGTGTTTGAATATACAAATAATTATAGACTGATGTAGAAAGACTTCGGCGGGTACGTTTTTTCACTTTATCATCGGATCACTTGAAGTAAGTATGCATAATTAAATGCAATCTGAAAGGAGAGTTCCGATTAATTTGAGAAAATGTGAGTTTGATTGATATTAATTACCAATAATTTAAGCTCAGGTTTATGAAAATTGATCAACCGATTGGACCTGTAAGTGACGGCCGAACCAAAATTTAAAAACTGGCATAGCTTAGGATAAAAAGGGCCTGGAGACTTATACCACAGGTCATTTTATTAGAAATTAAGTATATTTTTATAGTATTTGATAAAAATTTTACTTTTTATTATAATTTATTTTTTTTCGCTTATAGATAAAACATGAAGATATAAACCCCCTTAATTAAGCAACTCAATAAAAGCGAATTGCCTCTTGTTTGGCTTCGAAACAGTGTTTATTGAAGAAAAATTCAAAACAATTGAATTGAATGTGTGGAGATGGATTTGTACTACGAATATTGTGCGAAATATTATGAGATTGAATAACTATTAGCCAGCAAAGCTAAATGTTACCAAGCAAATTGGCAGTGATCCAACACCATTTACATTGACACGGCTGTTACTCCTGTCATCGAGGTATGGTAATACGTACATCAACGTGATATGTATTGTAATGCGTTTACACGCCCATTGTGTAAGGGTCTGTTGCATTCCATTAAAACAGAGTATACCTTTTAGAGTAAACATGTTATCACGAGTACGACGTTTTTAGGGGATAAGAAGTTGTAATTTAAAATGAATATTTAATAAATGTAAAAGTGTACAGAATACTAATTAGGACAAAATTTTATTCCTTGACAAGGAAAATTTTCAAAAACAAGTTTGTATTTGCCTCTTGAAGTAGAGTCGTTTTATTTCCATAGAAATTGAATGTTTCTTATAGGAACTTACTTCTTGTATGAAAACGTTAATTTTTTCATGTTTATAAGTAATAGCTGTAGGAGTAGAATATCAAATTCTTTCATTATAACTGAAGTAATTCTTAAAATACACTCACGTACACTTTTGTGGTCATAGAATTTCCACGTCTTATTTGTCGATTTATTCAAACAAAATAATGAGAAAAAAAGTTTGTTATTAAAAGCTTGTTACTGAAGTTTGTCACGGAAGGAGGATGTCAACGAATAGGTATAGATATACCCTTGATAAATATCAATAGAAAGCTTATAAAATTGATAAAATAATAAAGAAATACAAAATAAAGAATTTAGATATGCATTTATCTTTATTGAAAAGAACATATTTAAAATATTATTTTTTCCATCTATTACTACTGAATGTCGTATGAAATCTCGATTTTTCTACTTATTTAATAAATTGTTTAATAAATTGTTCCCTTATTTTTCACAATCTTATTTTTGGTAAGATATCCCTTTTGAGAGAATGGAATACTACAGGAAACTTCGAAAATGCGGATTGAGAAAACTACTTGAACGATACGCGTACAAACTTCATAGGAAAATTGTTTGCTGCAAAATGAAAATTTCTTGCTGCTCATAAGGAAGGTATAAAATTCTAGTACAGTACTTGCAGTACATAAAAATTTCAAAATTTACCCTGAAATTTTAAACCAATGTTCACAGATTAGATTTTCCTCGAATCGAACGAAAATAAAGGTCAATTGTCCAGTCGATTAAAAGAAAATGAAATTTTACTTCCGCGGCCCCGCGGGCTCTACAACAATTTTATTTTAATTCCGGGTAATTCGCGCGATTTTCATCGCTACCAAGTACCGATAAATGAAATTGCCCGCAAAAATATCTCGCGTTAAAGGCTGCGGAGCGGCGGCCGTTTAACTATTTCGCCGGACTTTTATCCCGGCAATCGGCGCAGCCGAAAAAGGCCACGAACATAACAAAGAATACCCCTCCCCCTTCCGCCTCCTCGTCGAGCTTATAATTTCAAGTTTAAGCGACCCGCTCCCGAACTGCTATACGTGTTTCAATTATGCGCGCTCGCGCCCCGACACGCGCGCGTAAAGGGAATTCTCTTGTACCAGTCAATTATTAATCGTTAGCTTGATTCGACCTAATTACATTATTATTTGGATTACCATTGATTGGCGAATTATAAAGCGCCTGCGGTATCGCTCGCGTTACGGGACATTTAGCCCTGGGCCCTGTTCTCGCTCTCTCCTGTCCTCCCCCTCCCGGCTTCCTCCCGTTCTATTTCATCTGCGTGTGGCAATTCGAGCCCATTCCACGGAGGCCACTCCAACGTTGCCATTAAGGGGACTTTCGCGAAAGAGGAGAGTGAGAGAGAGAGGGGGTCTCGATATTATGGATGGTTATATCGACAATCGATGTGCTTATATATTTCGTTTTCCTAACGAGGGAGAAATGATTTAAGGCCTTTTTAAAAATGTCGATAGCAGTGACGCTATGTTCGTAAGAGGACTGGATAGGGTTGAAGTCTGAAAATGCAGACACTTTTTATTAATCATTCCTTGTTTTTCACATATATACATCACTAATTTTTTTTTAAAAACTTAATGCCTCTATAATTAGATTTAAAAATAATTTTTTTTTCTGATAGGTAGCATAGATCTGGTAGCAAGTAAATTAGCTGAACCAGCATTTAGCTACACATTCTGGAGCCCACATGATCAAAACGTTGGGTTTACAACGAGGGGTCTAAAAATTTTCACATATTTCTAAAAAGTTGAATAAATTTGTTACATTTTTATTTTTTTAAAGATTTGGTTCACTTGTATTGCAAATAATTAATTCAAAAAGATGAATCTGCAATACTACTTACTGTCTTATGAATCATCGATGGCTTCTGAGTCATAAGAACCGCACAACGAGTAACCGAATAGCTTGTTCAGCTAATTGGCTTACTGTGAGATGCAAAATTAATATTAAATCTAATTGGTATTATTCAAAGTTTAATCCAGTCTGATTCCGTCAAACCTTTATAGTAGAGGGAGATGTATTGACGGCCTTACTATTTTTTGTACCCGGTACATCGATGGTCGAACGCCGGAAGACGTTTTTGACGGCGTTTTTATCATACGAAGTGCCCGGGAGTGTTCCAGAATCAAAGCTTTGCCGCAGGCGAAAACGTGACTGGAGGTATTAGAAAATTACAGGACTTCATGCGGGTAATAAAATACCCTTTGATCTTCCTGGAGTACTTACGCGTGTGTGCTTTGACGTGTTTCGATCGTGTTTTTTGCAGCCTGCTGTGAACACGCTCTTTTTTATTCAGAAAGGCAGCCCTAATGACTATCAACTCTTTGAAAGTGCGATAATTAAGATCGATTGATAATTACAGGGGTATATATAGATTTTTAGAAAAAATAAATCCGTAAAAAAGTTTGTTTTTATTGTCAGTCTACTATTATTGTTGATAAATTAATTAACGAATAATTTAGCTGTTGGAAAAAATAAAAGCTGTGGTCTGACTATATAAGTCTGCATCTACTTAAAATTTCTTGTAGATATAATAGGAAAGAAACTTTGTGCACTAATCTAATAGTCAAAATTTTTTAAATTAATATAATGTTTAAACATGTAAAAGTAGAAATAATATCCACCTGTTGGAAAAAATAAAAGCTGCGGTCTGACTGTATACGTCTGTATCTACTTGACATTTCTTGTAGATGTAATAGGAAAGAAACTTTATGCAGTAATCTAATAGTAAACTTTTTTAAATTAATATATAATGTATAAGCATGAAAAAGAAGAAATAATATCCAGCTGTTGGAAAAAAGAAAAGATGTGGTCTGACTGTACACGTCTGCATCTACTTAAAATTTCTTGTAGATGTAATAGGAAAGAAACTTTATGCACTAATCTAATAGTCAAATTTTTTAAATTAATATGCAATGGCTAATGGATTAATTAATGTTATATTATTATATTATTAATTAATATTATTAACATAACGAACCAAATTGAAGATTATCTAAGAATGATAGTACTGTACTTCTAAATTTGACTCTCAAGTAATCTATAGAAATATATCAGCTACAACTTCTGACAAGCACTTAAATTTTAATCTCTCCGTCGGATTTTTCAAAGTGATTCCCATAGAAGACAAAGCATGACTAAGTTTATGAGGTGACGTCAACTAATCTTGTCCTAGAGTTAGTGAACTTACACCCGAGTTATAATCCGATAAGTATGGCATATTTTAAATATGTATATGAAATTTCAGAAACTTCCTTTAGTTAAGCACAATTTAATAGACTTAATAGCCACGAAAAAAATTATTCTGTTTTAACTCCAGATTAATTTAACCTTTGATCATTTGATAATGAGATACCTTTACTATGACAGGAGAAAAATGGATAATTTTTTAGCTGCTGTTAGTAAAAAATTATAGATAATATATTCTACATTTTTAAATTTCAATTTTGAACAAGTTACTAGTTAGTTGCATCGAGTAAATTATGGATAGACTTGCACAACCTCTTTCATTAAGCAACTTCTGAATTAAAACTGGATGGTTAGTAGAAATTTCATGAATACCAAGAAGTGATGTAAAGTGAGAATATTATATTCGTACTGTACGTGGAAATATTACTCATAAAAAAAACTGTTCATAAATGAAACAGAATTTTAATTTAAAATAATTATTTAAATTTAATTTATTTTTTTTTATTTTCGCTTAAAGTACTTCACGCTAACTGTGCGTGAAGAATAAAAAGCCATTATTTGGTTCTTTCGTGCATAAATTATCACTCCTGGCCACGCACACATGCATCAGAAGTCATACTTTACACACAGAGTTGCATAAACATTTATAAGTTCTTTACAAAAACGAAGTTAAAATCAATTTACATCGAACCTAAAAATTACATTATTAAATTTGATTCGTCAAATTCGTCCAAATTATTTTCGAAAAAATGTTTCTTTCGCGCATTCGAAAAAAAATCCTTTGAATGCTTTATAACGAACCGCTCGCCCCGGCTCTTTCAAAACAGAGATAACAACACCTGGCCGAAAAATTCGTCGCACTGTAACTGGCAGGTATACACTACTCATCTCGCGAGCGCGCATAACGCGGCAGCGGTGCACGCACATGCAATGAGATCGCGTGCACGCAACGGTTGCGTAAACCCGGACAACGCTGGAGGGATAGAGAGAGAGAGAGAGAGAGAAGCTCTGGAGTGTATATTTACAGGAGGGATATAGCGTGACGTCGCGACAATGCTCACGTGCACCCTGGCCGCTCGTGCAAGCGACCCACGGCGTGACTGGCAACTGAATGGGAACTCGGGGTATTTTAATTAAAAATGACATTAATACCGCCGAACAGATGGTCCGACTTAGCTAAGCTAGCCCTTGTGGAATCAAGTGCTTTGCATATGATGAGCGAAAGCTTAGGGTGAAGAGACTTCGCGAAGCGGTCTTGCAAAATTTTGCAGATTTAATTAGGTGTTAATTAAAATGTGTATACTCAGCTAAAATAATTTTTTTTTATAATATATGTCCCACGAATTGCCACTTTTATAAAAAAAAGAGAAGGAAACAGAAGAAAACGAATCACTAATTGTACCATTTGAAATTTTCTGAAAAATGTTCGTTCATGTTCTAAAAGAAATTATGTCAGCCAGGTGTATGCCTGGATGAAATATCTGCTTTTCGAAAAATTGCAACGTTGAATAATTACCAGAAGTGTAAAACCTTGATTTTAATTGTCTTAATTTTTACTTTCTTTTGATGCTTTCGTAGTTATTTGTACTTTTGCTCTGCCTGTGATTATGTGTAAAACTTTATTATTCGGAGACAGATTATGGAGAAAATAATCAGAAAAATTAATTCTTTTCGAATGTGCCCAAAATGACGTCGTCAAAATGAATAATTGCAAGTAGAAAAGTTTCGATTTCCATTTGATTTTTCTATTTTTGTTTACCATACTTGAGAGATATTGTTATTGAGTAGGTATAATTTGATGTGTTTGACATACATCATTTACAAAAGACATATCAATTGCAAGTTTCATTTTACCAAAGGGGTGTCTACATTTTTCGTACATGTTCGAAATTCCAATATTTTTAACAAAAATAGACTATTATAGTGAAAACATATTTTCATCGACTAAAAAAATAATACAAAGCAAACAGAATCGCCCGCATTTTTCGTAACTTAAACAAAAAAATTCTCGCAAAAAAACTGTCCCTGCCAAAATCGTATTTCAATGAAAAAAAAATTCCTCTCGCAATCAGTCTCATCAATACGGGAAAAATTCCATTCGGTACCCAAGCAAACCATTCGTCCGACTATCTTGATCCATTCCCTCCTCACGGCATCGAAAAATCAATCTAAATCACTTCTCGCTCACCCACTATCCCAATCTAATTTTGCGTGCAGTACGCGAGGCACAGCCGGAGGGGGTCACGAATCCGCGCGGGTCCAGGAGAGAAATGAGATTCAAGCGGGAAAGCAGAACAACGGTCACCGTAACGGACTCCACTAATCGCGATTGCGCCTTTGACCGATATATAAGGGGGGAGGGCTGGTGCGCGCCTGCGCCCCGCTCACCTTCGCTCGCTCTTCGTAACGGGCGATGCGCATTCCGCGCACGCATGCACGACTAATTAGCCCTCGGTCGGGAGCACGCGCGCCTCTGCTTCACTTCCTTATAGCGCCTCTCGCTCCCTCGGGGGAGCGCGGCGATTGCGCGATTATGGACTGGCGCCCACCCCTCGGCGCGCTCAATGAAGGGAGCTTTTGTCCTTTTTTCTTTTTTTCGCCAACGCCGAGCACGCGCATGCACCTTTTTCCTCATGAGCGTGACGCAGACGGACTTTTTGATGATATTTGCACAAAGTAACTTGCTTTTTTATGGGTGAAATAAATTGCTGGTTAACGAAGTTTTTCAAATCTGAGAACTACTTCGTTTATGTCAAGTATGGTAATAAGGGGTTATTGCACTGCTGAACTGCAAACGTAAAAAGAAAATGTCGAAAGAAAATGTCAAAGAGATAAGGATTTACAACCTATCCTTTACTATGATGTAGAAAATGTTAAAAAAATGTTAGGAAAAATAGATATGAATTCTAATAAAAACTAGTCATAAGTTATTATTACGTTGTTTTCACCTATTTGAATATGGTCGATAAAGTTGAAGATCGGTCGATATATTCAATTTGAGGAGTTTTTGGATTATTGGGGGTGATTGTTATTTGTCAGTAATGAAACCGTTTACGAATGAGTAGTACTAGTAGTCTTGTGGTAGCAGTGTAAATATTAGTAATAAAAGTAATAGCAGCATAAATAAAAATTCAATCGCAATTATTTAAACAATCTAACATTCTCAAATATATTTTGTTCATTCAAATACGGAGATTTAATTCCGCTTGTTCGGAGCTTAAATTACTAAAGAGCACGAAAATTCAAGCACGGTATTTACGTTGATTCTCACTTCAGCTCAGGTATGAGAGCTGGCCTACAGAGTACACAATGAACCCGACAAGAACCTCTTCTTTTCACGCTCGCGCGTTACTAGACGCTGAGGGAGGGAAGCGTCGTTGCTGCGACTCCGATTCCTTTTAATTTTCACGCAGCGAGCATCCTCTCCGGAGTTGGATGGCGGGGAAATTCTTAAAGCTCGAACCACGAGACGACGGAATGAGAGGAATTTATTGTCCGCATAGCAGGTATTTTTTTCTAAGGCGAATTTCAAATTTCGCTGAGTCCTCAGAGCGAAAGCTTTACTTTGATGAAAATATAATGCTTTGGTGCTTTGGTTTAGAACTACTACATTTGAATACAAAAGCAATGAATTTCTCCTCCTTTTCATAAGTTGATTTACCTAATGCAAAACAAAAAATAAAATAATAGCAACGAAACCGTACGAAATGCAACAGATCTAAAAAGAAATAACAAAAAACGCAAAGTATTTGACTGTGCGTTAGCTTTCCAACAAAGATATTTTTTCCTAGTACTTTTGTAATACCGCTCCAATAAAAAAAGGAGTTAAATTTGCATAGGTATTGTTCCATACGAATTTGGCTCAAGCTTTAAACATTAAACCAATAAAAATTCAACTCTACGCACAAGGTCCATAACGGGGTAACGAGGTCGTCGCGTCGAAAAAGTATACATGAGAATCCTCCGAACTTTTTTGCAACTTTTTTAATATCGGTAAACTCGCGCTCGCCGCGCCCTCCCAGTGGTCGCCGCAGCAATAAATTTTTATGCAAAATCCAATTAACTACGAAAACGCGAAAATGAACCGTAACGCGTGCGCCCTCGTATCCGTCACACTTTACCGAAAAAAAATCCGGGGATCGCTGTAAAATCGGTGTGAAAAGCTGAGAAGCCTCGGCCGGAAAAGGAAGAATAAGCGCGAAAAAGGGGGAGAGAGGGATAGAAAGGAAGGAAAAAAAAAGCTATAGCGGCCGAATGCATATTCATAGCTACAGTGGGAGACTACGCGGCATCGAGACCGAAACTCGTCATCGCGCGGGAGGAGGGTGGGTGTGTGGAGGCGCGTATGCAAACGAGGAGTGCAGGGCGCGGCGAGTGACCTCGCGCGAGAAGGTAATTAGATTCGCTCGCGGATATCCGGCGCTCCGGCGCGCACGCGGCGCCAGATTTCGCGACGGACGCCCGGCGAATCGGCCGTTCCGGCCTCGTGCCCCGCGAATCACTTGAGCTTGTAAGCCGCTCGAAATTATCGCGATTTCGCGTGCCAAGACAGGAAATTCCGCGCGGCTCTTCGGCATTGTGCCCCTTTTGTTCGGATTATATTGGATAATTAATGGGAGTGAGTGGAATCGTGTATGCTTCGAATGGATCGTTTACTTACCGAGTATTCCGGGTGTACGCTCGAGGAACTTCCTTCCTAATGTCGGTTTGTGATTGCGCGAGATACTGATTTAAGGTAATTCGATTAATGTAAAAGGTATTACCAAAAATAAGTCTTTTGATCATGGAATTAAGTGTACGCATGAAGAGTGAGATAGTATGACAAATTTCTTTTCGAGGATCACAAAAATAACAACTAAATTTTTTTTATTTATCGTCTAATTAAAACAACTTAAATTTAGTTTGTTACTTACAAAACATCAGAGTCGGTTTCCAGATATATTTAAATCCAAACATCATAGCATAAAGTTTAATAGTACAAAATTTGCATAAGTACATTTATTGTGAATTTCGCTACTTAATTTAAATTTCGTGAAAATTCCAAATGTTAGATGAAACGAGCATTAATAAAATACAAGCAACATTTTTCTTTTTGTGAAATGTTTAATCTCAGAAAAGCTTTTCTGAGATTAGATTAAACATTACACAAATACAAATGTAATTCATGTTCTTTTTCAATTTAATTAAAACATTTCTATTTTTAAAAGATTAATTTTTAAATAAAGTAACATCAGACAACTGAACTACAAAGAAAAACGAAACAAAATTATTTTGTTTATCAATTTTCTAAAATAATCTGCTTTTACTTTATATTTCAACTGATGATTTCAATAACAAAATTAAGTTATGGTATAATTATTAAAATTTAAATAACCTTTATTAAATAAAAAAATTTGAGAATAAAGGACTGATTTTTGTCATAAAATAATATTTGTTCGTGAAGACTAGACAATTAATGACCTGAAAAAGGAGTGTATTATTGCTCACTTTTTAGCGAGACCCAACTGAAAGTGATGCCATTAACACCACACCAAAGGGCTGGTAGAATTTTTAAGTAGTTACGGATGGGTATGGTAAGGCGGAACACTCTTTCCTTTTCTTTCAGCGTCAATTTAGTTAAATAAGTAGTTACAGACAGGTGTGGTAAGACAATAAAACTATTGCCTTTCTCTACAGCGTCTGTTTAGTTAAAGTATAAGCTAAAATATATTTGAGAAGATAATTTTGAGTATCTGAATTCATAAGAATGTGAATAATGCGAAATCCGAATATACAAGTAGTTACAGACAGGTTTGGTAAGACAACACAACTAATGTCTTTCTCTACAGCGTCTATTTAGTAGAAGTAAAAGCTAAAGTATATTTTGAGAAGATAATTTTGAGTATCTCAATTCATAAGAATATGAATAATGTGGAGTCTGAATATACAAGTAGTTACAGTCAGGTATGGCAAGGCAGGGAAACCACTGCTCTTTTCTTCAGCGTCGTTGCGTCGAAGAAAGAGGCAAAATGTATGTTGAGTAGATAATTTTGAGTATTCAAATAAATAAAAACATCAATGACGTGAAACTTGAAAGTATAAGTAGTAACGGATGGGTATGATAAGGCAGAATGCGCTTTCCTTTTCCTCCAGTGTATATTTAGTTAAATAAGTAGTTACAGACATGCGTGGTAAGACAATAAAACTATTGCCTTTCTCTACAGCGCTTAGATGAAGTATAAGCTAAAATATATTTGGTAAGATAATTGTGAGTATCTGAATTCATAAGAATATGAATAATGTGGAATCCGAACATACAAGTAGTTACAGACAGGTACGGCAAGACAGGAAAACTACTGCTCTATTCTTCGGCGATGTTGCGTCGAAGGAAGAAAGTATCAAAATGTATGTTGACTAGATAATTTTAGGTATTCAAGTAAATAAAAATATGACTGACATGATACTCGAATGTGTAAGTAGTTACGGATGGGTATGGAAAGGCGGAATGCTCTTTATTTTTCCTGCAGCGTCGGTTTAGTTAAATAAGTAATTACAGAAAGGTGCGGTAAGACGGAATACTATTTAATTTCCTTCAGCGTCTCTTTAGTTGAACAAATAGTTACAGATAATATAAAAAAAAGGATATTCAGCAGAACTACAAATAAAAATGAAACAAAATTATTTTATTTATCAATTTGCTAAAATAATCTGTTTTTACTTTATATTTCAACTGATGATTTCAATAACAAAATTAAATTATGGTATAATTATTAGAATTTAAATTACCTTTATTAAATAAAAAAATTTAAGAATAAAAAACTGATTTTTGTCATAAAATAATATTTGTTCGTGAACACTAGATAATTAATGACCTGAAAAAGGCGTGTATCGCTGCTCACTCTTTAGCGAGACCCAACTGAAAGTGACGCCATTAACAACCACACCAAAGGGCTGGTCGACTATTATGAATGAAATGAATAGCCCGAGCTGAAAAGATTTTACGCACTATATTCAAAATCAGTGAAGTGTATACCGGATTTAAGTGCACCAGGTAACATCTTATTTTCTTTATTTTTACTATTTAGCTAAAAAATTGATTGATTATTTACGTTAGATTCAATATTTTATTTAAATCTGAAACATTAAAGTGAAATTATTGAAAAGCAACAGTATTTCAAGAAATCATCAGTATTTCACAAAAATTTTATTTTGAAAAATCTATATGTCAAGTATTGCTTTAAAACAAATGGCTAGAAAAAAAATCCTTTTAAAATCAAAAAATCGTTACATAGTCCGGTGTCATTTATAACTTTTTGTAATTTAAGTTTTTTTTAATAAATTTTATGACGTATAAAAAATGTCACTGCTATATTTATTTTTCTCGTTCAATAATCATTAGAAAAGGGTATAATGCAAAATAAGGAATGAAAATGATTTATCCTATTTTTCTACTCCGTTTAAACAACTATGATTTATTTACGCAAAATAATCAAAGATATTTTGTTAAATATTAAAAAAATATTTTCGTATAAATACGTTACATTATATTTACAAAATTATAATATTTATCGAATAATTAAAAATATGAATTTTAACGATACCTTGTTTTAAAAGGGTCAGCGCTATGCGCAAAAAAAGGAGCAGGGAACTCCCGTCCACAAAAGCCTGTACAAGATGGATATTCTTCGCCGAAAAGCTTCTAAAAAATTGCCTTTTTACAGTCGACCGCACAATCCCCTTAGCCACACTTGCAATTCACACACACACACATACGAGTGACTCACACACGCGGGTCTTCCGTCGGAGAATTTCTCGCGATCATCCCTACTTTCCCTCACCACCTCGGTTACCTCGACTCCATACTCTTCCGGATTTTGTAAACCACCTAGGCCACTTTTCCAATGAATTTAAGGGGCCAAAGCTCCTCGCGGCAAAAGCTTCTCTTCCCCCCTCGTGGTTCGGAGAAGAACTGCGTATCGTAGCTCGTAAAAATCTTTTAAAATGAAATGCAGGTGAGCGAAAAAGGGGAGAAGAGAAGAAAAAGGGAAGAGGCGGGAGAGAAAAGGGAGTGCCGGGGCGAGGAAAGACTTCCGAGTGGCTTTTCGTGGGGGGTCGCGGGCTTCCGCTTTAGCCTCGAAATTGTGACACTCTACGTGCAAAGCCCAGTTCAAGTCACCTCGCTCGTAGGAGGTTTAATTTCTCGTTGACTTCCTTGTAGAAATACGCCGTATGCCCTTCTCTGGAATTGAGGACATGCGTTTCTCGTACGCTGTATTTCGAGGCAGTTAAATATTGAGAGACTTGACTGTTAAACTATTTAATTAAAAAAAAAAGTTGATAATCAAAGCGTGATTTTTATTAACATAAATATTTGATATTTTTCGATGCAAGTACAAAAAATAGTAATTTATTTTTTTGATATTTACAGATTAATTTGTTTATATCAAAGTATCAATTAATTCATAATAGTGTTATTGATCATCTGGACACAAGTGGATTTTCAAAATAAGCTAAAAACGAGTAAAAAAATTAATCAAAGATTTTACGTATTAAAAATTAAACAAAACAATGTAAATAATGATTATTTATACCTTGCATAAAGTGACTGACATTTCGACGGTACTGGGATCATTGTTAGTTTGAAATTGTTGGTTGCTCTTGTGACAAAACCGTTCATAATTGTCACAAGTAAGATGTTCCTAAAATAAGATCATAATTATTTTCACAAGTTTTCAAAACGTACTGTTCATTCTTTCTTCCTTACTTTTTTTATTGTCTTTTGCAGCTGTTGCTCTACGTATTCGCCGAAGTCAAAAGTAGCCTGAAACAAAACAGTATTATTCTATTGTATATTTCAATCTCGAAAAAGAGATTTTGACAAAAAAATCTATTACATTATTTTTAAACTTTTTCATTATCATGAACATAGTATGTACAGATAAAAATATTTTTCATAATTTAGTACATAATTATTAAATAATTATTAAGCAAGTAATAAATGTAATAAATAACACTTAATAACTAATTTAAAAGATAATTATACTAGAAAACTTACAGCAACATATTGAAGAAAACAAGCGAAGACGACAACTGCCAAGACATGTGTAATGGTAACACGAACCATGGTTCACTAGCAATGATTTGCAAGGTAGTGATTCTACTTTGGAAGATAGATTCTATAAGCGTTGCTCCTGAAATTTAAATGATAGTATTATTGAATTGCCTAAGCAATTATGTTACATGCTAGACTTGCTTAATTTGCTTCATTACATTAGCAAAATCAAAGTGTATAAATAGGAAAAATTCCGAAATTGTTTTCTCAGCTGTGTTGACCGAATACATTAATGTGAGTTAGTACAGAACAAATGGTAGAATTTTACGTAAAGTATTTACACATTGTTTTCTCAGTCGTAAAAATCAAATAGATTTCTGTAGGGGGTAAAATACATATGGTAAGTTTAAAATGCTCAAGCAATTAATTTAACATAATAAACATTATTTTAAATCATTTAACATTGTTCAACTGAAAATATAAACTTTCATTTATTGAATGCAGTAAATCATGTAGATTTAATTGTGATTACATTAGATTATAATAACTTCACTCGAGTGAATAGCGTAAATTCGTTGCATTACTTCACGGTTATGTTAATTTCAATGTATTTATTATACAAATGAAGTAATAAAATAAAAATTTAAAAAATCAGGTTCATCAACATTTTCTGTTGTTTTTTTTTCAATACATTACGTATGTAATAATTATTTAGACAAAATATTAACTGAAATAAATTCTTAAAAAATATGGACAAAACCAAAGAATAAAAAAGGAGAAGGAAATCATGAAGGAGGAGAAGAAGAAGAATATGAAGAACAAAAACAAGAAAATAGAAATGATGAAGGTGAGAACAGAAAAGGGTATGACAAAAAATGGAGGTAAGAAAGGCAAAGAATAAGGCAAAAAGGGCAAGAGGAAACGGATAAATGAGAAAAGAAGGACAAAACGAAGAAGATGATGAAAATAGAAAAGATGAAGACACAGAAGACAAAGAAGATTAAATAGGCAAAGATTATGAAGACGATGATGATAGATAAGACAAAGAAAATAAAGAAGGCAATAATGATGAAAAATGAAGAAGATGAAGAAGATGACGAAGATGACGAAGATGAAGTGGAAGAAAGCAAAAATGAAAACGGTGAAGACGATTTTTCTTTTGTAAAATCTTTGTTTAATTTTCACATTTTAGAAAATGAAAGTCTATAAGATAAAATTCCGTAAAACACACTGAATTATAATTTTTTCTTTTACTATGTTGGTCTGCGGTTTATCGGATAAGTGCGAGACGACCAAAAGGCTAGCGTTCCTCCTCCCTCCTTCTCTATTTTATCCCCCAATCCATGGTTGCGGCAAGTTCGGGCCGAATTAAGGGGATTAAGGACGTCGGCGGTACTTGTTAGAAATTCAAATTGCTTGTGGGATGCCCGGTTCTACTTGGTGTTCGCGCTTTCTTTTTGCTAGCGCTTATTAATTAAAAGGCGTAAAAGGGAATTAAAGATTGGACTTAACCAAGCCGCAGGATTATTTCCTAAATTATGGTCATGTGCTTAAAGCTGAAGACAATAAGCTTTACATTTGTATTTTGGATTATACAGATTAATCGATATATTTCCATCACAGTACTAAAAGTCATTTATAAGAAATAGAAAAGTATTTTAAGGATACAAATATTGAAATACTAATTTCTGATGAATTAAGAAGACATAAAATTGTTGTTTGCATTCCACTGTTTGATATTCCTTTAGTATTACATTACCTACTCCCCCAACTCATGAGAAACTACAGAAATCAGAGGAAAAAGAAAAATAAGCTAGAATATGAAAAGAGAAAACAAATACCCTTGGTATCTACTGTCAAGAGCAAACGCGGAAAAAATCTAAGAACCGCAAGGACCTGGAAATTTTCTCCTCTTTGACCGTGCAAGCGAAAAAAAAGTCCGCAAGACTCATTTGACGCAGCGAGAGAGGGAAAAAACGTTACATCCAATAACGGTTTCCTCAAATTTCGAGGTCCAAAGATCCGGCCCCGGAAATAGGGGAAAAAGAGGGAAGAATAACAGCTCGCTGATTGTTAAATAATTTATGAATCGTTCTCGGGCCGATTTTGCGGTTCGGCGAGCTCGGGGAAAAAAGCTCCCCATTCCCTCTTCCCTCGAATAAACTGCAGCCGCGTTCTCCTTTTATATAGCGCCCTCTCGCCCGCGCACAAAGAGCATATCGGCCAAAGAGCCGTGGTTGCTAATGTATCAACGACCGGAGGTGGGAAGGAGGGGAGGTAAGGGGACATGCCAGAAGTCGCAATGAAAGGGTCACGCCTCTCTTCTCCTAACGCCTCGAGGAGCTTTTAATGTCGTCTTGGAGCATTTTCGATTGTAGATCACGTTTACTGGGCTGAAATTTCATCGACCACTCCAGGCTTTTATCGATTATTAATAGCCTTTCTGTAAGGGTTCTTAAAAGTTACGTTACAATAAGTTTTGTGGATATATTGTTCTACAATTTTTTCGAATGTAGCCGCGTGATTTATCTTCCTGAAAATTTGGACTACGATTCTAAAACAATACAGTTCATTTTTCTTTAATATTTAAGGGTTTTAGTTGAATTATACTAAGAAGTTGTGGGAAATCTTAAAAAATTATATATTTATTTTAAGCTTTAAATTCAAAATGTAAACTAATGATTAAACTCTATTTCGCGAAATTAATTTAAAATAAAGATGTGTATATAATATTAATAATAATAGAACATGTGGATCATATTACAGAGAATAGTTTCTTATTTCATAACCAAAATTGAGAAAATCAGTATTCAATGTCAAACAAAAGATAACGTTTGTTTTATCTTAATTGGCATTTAGTGAACAACAATGATTTATGTAAATTTCTCAAAACAAATTAAATCTTTTCGAAAAATATACACAAATTATAAGTCGTGTTTTGCTTATCATCCACGATCCTCCTTTCATCAATATTTTCCTTTCCGCCGAACCACTAAAACAACGCAGCGGTATTCCCCGTTTAAGTTACATTACCACGTCGTAGCGCACCAAAACCGAAATCAATGAAGCGTGACCGCACTCAGCCCACAGGCGTCGCGCTGGGTCGATCCGAGCAAAGATTCCGCCTGGCGTATAGGTCCCTGAGTGGGCACATGCGGATGAATAGCGCAAAAGTCGACTCCGGGGATGTACTCATGGCACGTGAACTGAAAAATTCAAGTCGCTTTATTGAGGTGCGTCACGGGCCGCTAATACACCGCAGTTTCGTTTAATTTCTGCACCGACGGTCCTCACTTCGGCGCTCCCGCTTTTACGGCTTTGTTTTTCGGGCCGGGCCGTGGGAGCGCGAATGCAAATTCGATCTTTTCATGAATAAAATTTGAATTAAAAGTGGACATAAATCTGACAGTTAAACTATATTTCTCCTTTATCTGCCGAACTGTAACGTACGAGTGCGAAGATTAACCCACGTGTCAATGTTTTCGAAAGGGATTTTCATAGTTTTTGTTTTCACGCCATTAAGGATGCCGCGGTGGATTAATGGAGTCTACCGAATTCGCAATGGTTAAAGAAATTCAAAGAATTTATTAAAACCTTCATGAAGTAATGAAAAAATGAAAAGTGTATCGTGTGTTATAAATTGCGATGAATTGAAAGAAAAACTTAAATTAAAAAGTTTATATTATATTTTGAATTTTAAACAATATTTTAATTATATAAATTGAATAAGGTTTAAAACTATTTAAGATTTAGGGTTAAATAAAATTTGATAACATTATTTTTGACCATTTCACGAAACAAAAATTTTACATTTTAATTAAAATATAATCCTTTGCCAAAATGAGTGTCTACGCTTTTCACAGTGACGACAAAAGGAACTTTCCAGAACGCTCCAACTTTAAATTGTTTTCGTAAATTGCTCTATCCTCATTATGAAGAATCGTCGTAAATAAAATTTAAATTCACACTGTACAATTGAACTCAAGAATTAAATGCAACCACTTCTAGCATTTTGCAAAAAATTAATAAAAAAAATAGAAAAACAATAAAATCACCGATATTTGCATGCACACTGAATAATTGAAGTTAAGAATGAAATGCGTCCAGCTTTTTCCTTTCTGATATTTAAATTCCAATACTGTACAAAATCCCAATTCCTTTTTTCTTGAAACTTGTACTTCTTTTTTATTTATTTCCTTTCAAAACCTATTGACAAGCTGTTATGCATTTTAATTTTTGAGGTTAAAAACTAAATCAACCCTAGTGAAGAAACTCACATGATTCTCACGTGAGAATCATATGAGAATCGTGTGAGAAATGTGTAAAAATCATGTGAAAATCATGTGAGAATCATGTAAAAATCACGTGAGAATCATATGAGAATATCAAATAAAATTTTAATATTAATTAATTTATAATTAATTATTATTATTT
>UXGC01001196.1:10814-31258 GCA_900480045.1 Eurytoma adleriae
CCGCAAAAAAGTAGCTTAATGAATAAAAATGAAACTTACATTGTCAGAAGTCTGTACAACTTTTTGCAGCCACTTCGGCATCAAGTCCGGCATCGCATTCGCTTGACTGTAATAAAGCGGCTGCCATCCAAATCTCTACGAACAGAAATCATTGTCATGCGCAATGCAATCCACCGTTTCAACAGCACCTTAATCTTAACGCGAGGAGACATTACTTTATTAAACTTGAGGTACAAACAGGGCTGAGGCTGCGAGGTGAACCCGTAAGGCTCCTGAGAGCACAGACCTAAGCTGTTCGCGTCGAAGAAGCAGGACGTCTCCGAGTCCGGGTCCCGCAACGAATTCTTACTGCACATTGAGTCGTACTTCCTGTAGTCTACTCTGTATTCTGAAACCACAAGTGCTCCGCTGACATTTCCGAATTTTCGCCGTGATAAAATTGCCGTCGACTCGACGATTACCTGACAGGACTTCCGTTATCGCGCTCACATACTTAGCTCTACTCGACTCATCGGTCTCGTCGATCAATATTACGCTCGGATGTATGCTCGTTATGATGTTCGGCTTCAACACGACTCCTTTTTTTCGTGTTTTATGTACAATTAGAAAAAAGTAAGGGGTACAAAGAGTTAAGTAGATTACAAATATTGAAATGATTTGGGGGATGCTCACCCGGTCCATGGAGATCTATAGCTGCTCTACGGAAGAGCATTCGCCGATCCGGATGCAGCCAAGCCCTCGATTCGGTTTTGTTGTACGACAAAATTGGTTTACCATGGGCTGACACGTACTTATAAGTTAACCACGTTTGTAACGCGGTAACGGAGAAGAGCACCCCGTAAAAGCATAAGTAAAACAGAGTTACGGTGCCTGAAAACAGCGTTAATCAAATGTCCAGTAAATAACATCCTTAATCGCACTAAAAGGTTTTAGCCTTTTAAAATGTGAATGAACTTGAAACTTACATTTAAAAAAGTGCAATGCAACGTAAAATAAAAACTTAAGTGTATTCGGGAAATTGTTTATAGCTTACCCCATTCTTCGGCAGTTCTTTCAAGTAGGGCCTTTCGTTCGGGATCCCAAATCATTCGCTTAAAATTGGCAAATGCACCAAGATCTGGTCTGGGCTTTCTGTGTTTGTAATATTCATCATCGTGCTTAATGATAGTCATGACGAACTCAACGATAATTAACTTTAATTTTAATTTAGCATTTTAACTTAACCTATATAAATTATGTTTATTTTACACTATTATTGTTATAAATATTGAAATATAATTTAATTGTTACTATATTCAATTTGTAAACTTGATGCGCGAATGCGCGAAACACCTAACACTCATGCATGTACTATATGTATATATTTAATTAGATTTGCAGAAGAATTTTTATGTAAATTCAAATATAAAGGTAATTTTTTCAATTTAAAATAAAATGCTGATTAATAAAAATGAAAGAAAAACATAAAAATCTTTATTCGATATAATCAACTAAGATAATCAATCGATTGCTGATAAAAATACTAATCTTATCGAAAATTTCTTATTAGTGCGTTTTTAAGTTCAGCAATTTAATCTAAAACTTAATTTTTTGCATTCTTATTGATCTTTAAAACATTTTTATCAACAGTTGATTAAAAGTTTTTTAGGCTTTTACCGGACAGTCTGATTGCCTTTGCAGGCGGCAGAGACCGCCACCTATCAGAAAAGAGAGGATAAGATTTATGTAAGCTTGTAATTATTCTATGTACATTAATAAAAATAATGTTAAATATTCATTATAATTTAAGAATCTAGTAGCTTTGATTTTATATTTCGCGCCTTTAAAGCGCTTATTGTGGCATACATGTGCAAAGAGTCAAAAAAATTACTTATCTATTGAATAATATAATTTACCCTTTATGTAACTTAAAGAATAATTAAAAATTACATTTGATTACATGCTCTAGTCATATTCACAAAAATTTATTTTTATAAACATACTGATTATAAAAATTGTTTCTCAAAATGATCTTTATTTTTAAAAAGTAAATAAGTATATAAACTTAAATTTTGAATTATGATCAGTTTTATATCAGCAATTGTATATTTGATAAGGTTTCTAATGCTTTAATCAAACTTTAAAAGCAAAATATAAGTTAAAGGTATACAAAATATTGAAAAATTGTTATTAAAATAGATTAATGTTTTTCGTCAATGGACTTTTACATTTAACATATTAAAACGATTTACTGGTTATCTAATATTTCATATTTAAATTAAAATGGAAATTAACTATTGGCTTTTTTAAATAACCCGCTCATACAGCCCGCGCAGACTTCTAAAAAAGGTTCTAGCTTATCATTCATACCAACGGCTTAAACCTCACAGATAGTGGCACTTATCCAGATACTTACAATAACTTACTAATTAAATAATTAAAATTCTACATTAAGTAGATACCCATGTGAATGATTTACAAAGCTAATCATATCCTGCGTAATGTCACTCTCAAAAGACCAGATTATTGCCGATAAACTGCGGTGCTTCTTGACTCGCGCGCCGAGGCGCGAGTTCGTGCAGAGGCAGCCGCATGCGGTATCGTTCATCTGTGGGGATCGGCGCAGCTGGTTGTTTCTCTCCCCCCACCTCGATAACAATACCTATACTCACAGCAGTCGAGAATCGCCGAGGGAGGGAGGCAAGGAAGACAGAGTGGAGGCGCGCGCGCCGCGGCAGTTTGCGCCAAGGAAGGGAAAAAAGAGCGGCCGCAGAAAGCGAGAAATCGAGGGAAACGTATAGTGCCGGATCGAGAGAGAGAGAAAAAAGAAGCCTTCTCTCGCAGCTGCATCGGTGCGGGGCGGTGCGCGAGTGCGAGCAAGAGAGACAGTGAGTGCGCGCTCGCAGCGTAGTGTTTACATCTCATCTCCCCCAGCCTGGAGCCTGGGTCAAGGGACGTCCAAGCCGTGTGATGCGTGCACGGCGCGCCGAGTGAACGCGAGAACTCGCTGCAGCGACGGCGGCATCCCGACGGCACCAGCGCGCGTCCCCGCGCGCTGCGGAAGCCACGAATCGCGGCGAAAGGTAAAATCCGCGCACAGCGAGCGAGCGAGACAGAGCTCCGCTGACGGGCCGGCGTGTGGGAGTGAACGACAGGTCGTCGCGACGACGACTCGCGGCCTGGCCGCCGCAGGTGATAGCGCGACGCCGCGACTCCGCGGCCAATAAAGCAGAGCGCGCGGGGGCCCCCGCAACGAGTGGAAGGAGATAGAGTCGCGGAAAGAGAGCCCGCTCGGACGGACGTCGACGTCCACGCCTCCACATATCTCGCTCTCTCTCTCTCCCTCTCTCACCGCCCTCCCACAATTTTCCCTCTAGGTGTGCGTGCGTATCCGCCCGCGAGTGTTTTCGTATCCCTCCCCTCCCTCCTCCCGCGCCGTTCCTCTTTCTCTCTATTTTCGACTTCCTAAAGATTTCCGTCGACCGATCCCTCTCTCCGTCTCTGTCCGGCGCTTGCGCGCGCCCGCAGGTCCACTGGGCACGCACGGGAGCCGTAATATGCGGAGCGAGAGAGACGAGCCTACCTAGAGCGCGAGCGCGCGCGCGCACACGCTAACGCGCCCGCGCCGTGGGTGGAAGTGCCGAAACGTGTTAAGTGCCCCGCGCACGGTGTATATCGCGGTGTACACCTTTGACCGACTACGTCGGGGGAGCGACGACTTTTCCGTGCTCCTCTCGCTCGCCCCTCCCTGCTGCGCCGCTTCTCGCCTTTTTTTCGCGCGCGCGCGACCTTTTTTTGCGCCGTCGCCTGGATCGCGCGACTCTCGAGCTCCCCCATCGGACGCTGCTCGGCCTGCAGGACGACGACGACGACCGCGCCGTTCTCATCGCAGTCGCGGGGCACGGCGATGCCCGCACGAAGTCTACGCTCGTCCGCCACGATCACGGGAAACCCGTACCGCTCGCAGTGAGTGTTTATACCCTGTACCTTCTTTAATCGCCTCTTCTACACGTCGCTTTTTTTCGATTCTTTTAGATTAACTTGGCTCTACCCGTTCTCAATTGTCACTTTCCGTACACTTTGTTACGACGGTCGGTTCTTCCGAGGAAACGGTGCATAATCGCGGCGTATCACTGACAGTTTTTAACCTCCCCCCCGGTAGAGATGAACGAACCGTGTCGCAGCGATTTGCTTTTTTAAGTTTTTTACGCATAACCTATAGTCGCGGTGGTTTTTTATCTTTTCTTTCGTTTGTGCGGCACACGAGAGCGAAAAACACCACCGCCGCCCGCTCGCTTTTTTCGCGCCGTAAAAGGCAGAAAAAGGAGTCATTTCGTAACGGGCAAAAACTATTGCGACAAATTACGGATATACAGTTGTCTCCTTCGTATCCTCTGATAGCGATAGCAAATTTAAGCCGTACAAGTGTCTAAGCGCTTAGGCCCCCGCTACGAGCCCGCAATTTAGGTTAGAGTGTTTTGTGTACGTGAGGAAAAAAAGGTTTTTAACTTGATAATCAATAATCAGGTTAAGAAGTCGGGCCGCGCGAAAATCGCGATTCGGCGGTGGCTTTCAGCTGTGCACGCAACTCCCGCCTCTTGTTTACGACTGTCGCGTATATTCGCAAGCATGACGAGTGCTTGCAAAAAAATTAACAAAAAGAAAAAGAAACGATCGCGCTAAGTGCAGTGCAAAAAAAAATAACGGAAACTCGATTTCGAATCAGAAAGGTGTATTTGACAGCCGAACGCATTTGTTGTGTTTCTCCCTCCTCCCCTCCACCTCTCGGTGAGATTTAAAGGTGACAAGGGGTGGGGTTAGGCCTGGAGATATTTTTCGGGTCTCCCCAACCCCCTCCCGGGGGGAATCATCCCCTCGGCGCTCGGCGTGTAAGTGTGCGCGGCTGGCAGGTGGTACGGTGTATAGGGCGAGAAGAAATTTCGACTGTCACCTCGATATCGATCTGGTTGGCCCCCGCGCGCTCCCTCCCTCCTCCTCCTCTCTCCCTCCGAACCCTCGCCAAGGCTGCGGGGTTTCGAGTATCCAAGACGCGTTCGACCCTTTTTTTCGCGACTACGCCCCTCTTCGGCTCGAGGGCGACCCTCACCTGACGACACTGCCCGGGCCGATTGCTCCGGTTTATCTTGACAGCCTGGCAGGAGTGCGCGCATTCACGGGGTATATATATAGTTTTTAGGTGGTTTTTCTGTTTTTTTTTATCGTAAAAGGTGCAGGTGCGCTCAAAGATTGCTCTCCCGCACGGATGCTTTCGCCTGCGGTCGGGACGGATATACCGTGTATCCGAGTGCACGGAGCGCGCGGCCACTCGTAGGCTCGGCTCGATCGATCAAAGATTGCCCGCGAGTTCGAGCGCACGTCATATGTGCATAGGTAGTCTTGTTTATAGACGAATCGATCTAAATTAGCGCCTTTTGCTCACCGATGTAAATGGAGATGTGGTTTATTTATGATTTTGAGTCTTTACGTTAACGTTGCCTCCGGTTTTTTTTCTTTATATTTTTTTTAATTTACCTACGTACTTGTCCTAGAGCTCCGTCGCGTTCTCTTTTTGCATAATGTAAGAATAGCGCTGTAAAGCTTATACCGTTCGGAAATAGAAAGGCAGTTGCCCTTTGTTATAAGGGTATTTTTGTGCTCAATTGGGTATTGCTGTTTTTATGTGATTTACTGGATACTGGAGATATGTTGTTTAATTATCAATTGTAATTGTTTTGCTTAATGATATTGCACTTGAATTTGAACTGATAGCCATCAAAAATTGATGATGTAATTTAAAAAGTAATCAACATGTTTTGTGCTCAAGCATTTTTTTATTAAATATTTCTAAGCAAGTTTCTTCGTAATAACTTCTGCAAGTTTTTTATAAGTAATTAAAATAAGATTATTAATTTTTTTTTAGTTGCTACTCTTTAATTAACTGTAATGAAAACTAATTTTAAACTATGTGCAGCATGTTAAAAAATATAACTGACTAAAGTAAAAATATGTATGTACATTGCATGAAATAATTAAAAAATTAAAATTTTAGTAAAAAATAGGGGCACAGTTAAATTTAAAATTTAATTTTAAAAAGTAATGTAAAAGATTTTTTGAAGTAATTGAACAGGAGCTGAGGTGTAATCGGAATTGCATGAACAGCATTGCAGTACACACATCATGTGATTTGGAAACTTGCCATTAAAACATCTGATGACTTAGGGGTCGTGTGGAAGGATTGCTCTTATGCCTATAACTTAGCTCATAGTTTGGCTTTCCAGAAGATTCAAAAATATACTGTTATAGTTTTAAAAGCCTGAGCGAAAGCAAAAGACAGATCTCCGTTTTATATTCTAAAGGGAGCCCACAGCTGTTAATAAGAATTTCTGATACTGTACAAGCGCGTAACTGCTGTTCTGCATTAAGTTTCGGCAAGGTGTTATTTATACCCTCAAGTGGCTTGAATGGTACACTAACGTGATAATATTTATATAGTACACCATCCATAAAGTATCTTGCAGATCCTGTGCTAAAGTAAGAGCATTAAACGTGAAAACCAAGAATTTCAAGTGGGATAAATTCAGTAGTACAATCTACCTATTAGCAACTTCTTTAACTTTAACTTTTTAATTTCATTGTCTTAAAAGTGTACCTTGCTCACCTCATTTAAATAATATGAACATTAAATCAGATATAACAATATTTGATTAAAAAAAAATTATGTTGGTTTACTGTAGAACTTTTGTCTATGACTAGTCATTCAATAATTAATTAATAATTCTTGTTCACTGAAAAAACAAAGTTTATCTTTACTCAGCGATTTGTTTCTACATCAAAGCCATAGTGCTTTGCAGTTTTCTTATCATAACTCTTTTATTCCTTTCATAGCCCATATTGTGAATCTTATCTCCTTCCTTGAAGGAAAACTGCTGTGAGGTCAATGTCTCCTTGCTAAAGTCATTATTTACGTCCTTATGCTTTGACAGAAAATTTCTGCATTTAATATTAAGAAATTTTGTGCAACCCCCTGGAAATAATTGTTTTGCAATTCATTCAAATTGATTAGTAAATGAAATTTAAAATTCAATGCAAAATTCTAATGCTTTAATAATAAATAAATGATATAAATTTATAAAAATAACGAATTTCGTATTTCCATGTTACTTTAACAAAGGATAGACGAAAGAATATTTAAAAAAGTTAAGTTAATCAGAACTTTTATAACTATAAGAACCATTATTGTAACACAATTACTTAATTGTCTATGATACAGATTAATAAAAATCGAATAAAATAGATTTATGTTTAAAATGCATTTATAATGGTTGACATTTTAAAATTATTTAAAATTAAATTAATTGCATTTTTATTTATTAAAAGATGAAGCAGCATGTATTAATGACTCATATTCTAAAACAAAAGATGTTCTATAAAAATAGAACCAAAAATACACTGTGATTATAATCATAAGTCTGGACAATTGGCTTGATTTTAGAATTAATGTGAATGACATTAGGCACATTTCTTACTGACAAGGATAGTGTCTCATCTCCGGAGCACTAATTTGATCAGATTGTGAGTAGCGCTTCATGCTACCAACCTTGGTGTTTCAGAGCAGTGGCACATATCATTGCAAAATAGGCGAAATAATTAATTGTCTTCAAAGATAAAATAAAACTAATTTTTTGCTTTAACACTGCTATAACAATGTTTTTTTATTTTTCAGATGAACGCTGAAACTTCCAAAGAGATCACGTAAATTGTAATTATTCACAATGCCACCAGCTTGGAGCATGGATAATCCAGCTCCGTAGTGCGGCTACCATGTTGGTCACGCAGTCTCCCTGCTCTATGGACAATCCATCGAACATGTTGTCAGTACTCGAGGAGGAAAACAATGTTGACATTGACGATGTCTTCCCACCGCACGTCGACACCACCAACATCATCATCCAGCCTGAGTCTCCGACCAGCAAGAAGCAAACCCTCAAGACCTTCAAGGAGATTAATACACTCCTGCAGGCGGATAGGATGCGTGAGGTGAAACTCATCTTGAGGGAGAATGCCTGGCCACTCAATAATGGTATCAGAACCCAGCTATGGCCAGCGCTTATTGCCCAGCACTCCAAGGGCAACAACACCATGGACGGTTATTACTGGGACATGGTGAGCCAAGTTTTAGGAACCACAGGTTAGTTATTGATATTTCAGTTGACGAAATGTTGCATGATATAATGTAACAATATAAAAGAAGTAAGTAGAGTGAATAAAATATATTATTATAATTTAAAATATTTAATATTACAATTTTTTTTACAGAATTACCTGAGCAATCAATCATGTTGCCACCATTTGTTGATAGTACGCACTGCTTATCATATAATTTGACTCGCAAAGGTAGAAGTGTTGCAGATAGAATCGTTTCAGTCTTAGGCTATGCATGTCCTGACATAACTTATAGTCCATCACTTTATCCTATAACTGCTCTTCTTCTACATTTTATGCCAGGTTTGTTTAAAATCTTTGAAAAACAAAGTTACATCATTACAAATAGAAGTAATAAAACTTTTGAATCCCTTTTAGAGGAACAATGTTATCACTGTGTGCAAAGTTTAGTAGCATCAAAGAAAAAAATGTTTATCACACAAACAAAACTCCTTTATGAAGTAACTTGGAAAACAGTGGAACAAATCACTAAAAAACATGTGGTATGAATTTTTAATATATTTTAAAAATGCTTTTTAAGAAATCTAATACCTTTTCTCATATTATTTTAGAAATCTGCTGCAGTACATTTAGCTAGACACTGTTCAGTATCAAGAGCAGAAAGAATCTACATGGACTGGATCTGGTGGATTCTACAATTACTCCCTTTTCAACATCTAGTCAGAGTTATGGACTGTTTTTTGCACGAAGGCATTAAAGTAAGTAATTGAAAAGTCAATTTTGCAGTAAACTAATTGTCAGTATGTTAAAATGATTATTTCTAACATTTTTTAAAATAGGTCTTCTATAGGGTAGCTATGGCTATAATCTTATTATTCTATAAAAATTCGACTTCTCCAACTTCAGAGTGGATGGCTGAGATTACAAAAAATGGTATAGATGCAGCGCTTTCGAAATTTTGCAGACAAATACCGGTAACTGCATAATTTCCGTCTGTTGCAAAATACATTATCTCGATCGTTTCATTTCTCCTTTCTTACTTATAACGTGAGATAAAAATTTTAGGTGACTCCAGCCAAATTTCTGCGTACTGCATTTGGTATTCGTGGATTAAGTTCGGCTTACATATCAAGAGTATTCATTAGCATTGAAATGAATTTAAAAAGCCGAAATGCGGTTTCGGGACCCAAATCGTTGGTAAAATCGCGTTCGACAGATACTTTACCAACTAGTCAGTCACAAATGAACATTCAGATGATGTCTCATACCCTCACAATAAGAGAGGTGAGTAAATTAATAAAAAATATTTTCTTAGTAAGAGTGTAAATTTTATTTTACTTTAGCCTTAAGTACTCTTGTATATTTTTTTTATATATTGTGATATACAGTAAAAAATATTACTAACGTAGAAACGTAAATATTGTTTATTTAAATATACATATTTCTTTTAAATACGAATGTTTTAACTAGCAATTTCTATTTATATCTTTTTCTTTTTCTCTATCCTACTTTCTATTTTCCAATAAGACAATAACAGTGGTGCAGGGTTAATATGACCTCAAAAATGTCATTATAACAAACTTGGTTTTTGTGTAAGATCTATGGTCGCTTAACCATTTTCAGTATATAATATTTGTACAACATATAAATATTAATGTGATCCTTGAGCAATGTCATTAACTTTTTTCATTTTTCTTACATAGTGAATCGATCTAGAAAACGTATTCAAGGTTTTTTTTTAATTTTATTTAGATAAAAAGAATTAGCTAATTTTTTTTAACAGCTGAAAAATGCACAAGATTTTTTTCAATGATTCACTTTGTTTTCAGAAAGAATGTGAAGACACGTACAAAGACAGGGTATCGTATAATTATCTTTTTGGACAATTTGCCGTTCGTTTCATGTGCTACCTTTTTTCTCCTCCCTAAAACTATTACTCGAGTTACACTCACATATTACTCTCATTCATCACGACACTGTATAGCGTCGTCGGCTTTTATCGCTATTACCATGTGCGCCACATATGCAACCGCTGCTCTCATTTTTTCAACGAGTGGTATTAATATTCATAATCAAAATTTGCAGTGTTTTTCATTTTTTGGGTGCATTAATCATATAATCCTGATCAAACATCTCGAAAGTACAGTTTACTCTCTAAGGAAATCTTTGTCCCACTTATGTACGACCTTCAAGAAAAAAAAAGATTTAACTTCTATATTGCACCTAAGTAATTAGTTTTATGTAACTTTTTTAATCAAAGTACCCTACTCTCATTTAATCAGATTATAATGACTACTCAAATATATAAATATTTATGTATAATATAAAAAAAAAATTTCATAGCACATTTTTACGAATCTTTTTTCCAAATTTACGCTGGTAAATATTGCTTTTTTGTAAATACATCTATACGAAATTTATTTATCATGTAAAAAATTAGTCATATTCAAATAGAGGGTAAAAAACAAAGAAAACATCAGCAGCTTTCAGTTTGTTTGAACAAAGCTTTTTCGTAATTGTCCAAGCATTATTCAACTGGATTTAAACCAGGATAAAAAAAAAACATTTTTCCATTGCAGTCATATTTGCGATTGTTTGTAAATCATCCGTTTCTGTTTTGGCTCTATTTATAGCCTGCAGCCACTATTTCTCTTAAACGTATAAACATTGCAAGTGTCCACGAAAAGTACACCTATATATCGCGAGAAAACCCTGGATTCTTCATAGCTAGAATATATCCGGCTCTCGCCACGTGTACCATTCACAATTTTTGACAGTTCCCACCGAACTGTTTGTCGACGTTTCATTCTCATTTTCAAGCCTCGTAAAAAAAGAACGAACTCACGCAAATTTATTTCAGGCGCATGTGTCGTAATCCATGAATCGTTGACTCGATGGACTTCCGAAAACTTCTCATCCTCATGTCTCCCCTAGGGCAACAATCATCAAGCTGAAACAAGCGAAAATTTCTACGGCAGTGTCATGCGTTCAACCCATATCGTTTCTTTCTTGTCTTTCTATTTTTCGACCGACTAAAATAACATCCTCTTTTTTTTAAATTTTTAAAAGCGATCCGCCATATACATAACCAATGCTGCTTGTCGCATGCCTAATACCTCGATTAGAAAATTTTCGGACTGGGCTGATGGTCTGCTAAACTAACAGCGATTGCGCCTACTTACTCCAAGTAATTTCACTTCTCGAGCCCACGGCGACTGAGAACGACATAACTTAACTGGGACGTATAACCATGATGCATGGATGCTCTTTATGACTCGCTTTGTTCTCGTTACATATCCGTGGCTTCCCAGCAAAAGGGCATACCTGCATTTCTGTCAAAATTGAGATAAACATGGGTTACGAATCTTCAAAGAGTTCCCATTCATTTGATCCCACCAGAATTGGTCAAAAGGTTGCGAATGGACAAGGTTCCTTGCTAATTACGAGAAGGCACGAAAAACTAAAAGAAAACTCAGAATTTCTCGAAAATATGTAAAATTCAGCTAAGCCTTTTTTTGACGGGAAGCCGCGGATGTTAATCTAGAAATTTACTATATTTTTGTACCTTTTTGGCAAGACTCTTTGTTTTGCGATCCCGGAGGAGAGTTTTTTTTGGTGTACTTACGGCCGAGTGCAAGTGTGCATGTGTGCGGGAGGAACGCGCGTACTCGCGGCCGGATTTTTTCACGCGATCGGAGGGGGAGGAGAAGGGGTCAGAGCCTCTCGGGTGCGCGCCGTTTATTTTCGATCGCGCGCCGAACGCGAAACGAGGAGACAGCCTGTGCGTCAGTACGAAAATAGATTTTACACAAAGCAAAAACACAACTTGTTGAGGCAAAGAATTACCCGATGTGTTCAGCGCATTGGGCCTCCTTTTCTTTTTTTTATCAAGATAACGGCAATGTCTTCGAGGAAGTTATAAAAGTTTTCGGTGTTTCGGGGCTTCGGCTTGATCGAAGAACAGCCAATGTTACAGGAAACGTAAATTTAAACTTGTGCAAGAACTTTTATAACTACCTGCTGGAGTAAAATATAATACATATATAAAAAAGGGTTTTATATAATCTTATAAATAATATACCATGCATATATTTGATGTTATGTAAAATATGAATTACCTTTCAGTTCGTTAATCTTCTTTTTTACGTTCTGCTGGCTACTGTAGAACAGCGAAGAAAACGTTTTCTATACTTTCGTTTTATTTTACCTCCTTCGTTTTGTTATGTTTCTTTTTGAATTGAAATTTTATAGCATATACCAATAAAAAAATGTTACTTAAAAAAAAGTACTCGTGGCTTCGGTGTGTTTAATTTGTCGATGGTACCCACTTTGTTTCTCCCTCCTGCGGGGGCGCCTGAGCGCATGCCATAATATAGAAGAGAAAAGGGCAGGAGGGAGAAAGAGCTGGTCGACGTACACCCAAAACTCATAGCTCCGTATGTTGTCTTTGTGTTTGCGCTGCATTTCGCCCGGATAAATGACACGGCGGTGATCACACGGCGGATTGCGATGATGGTGATGGTTGTGCGATGTTAAATAGGGTGCGCACAGTCCTGGACCACGCGCTCTCTCGATGGGCGTTTATCCCATACAAAGCATACGCTCTCAGATTCTCGATATGCCCGAAGTAAGTACACACGGTCGACTAATAAAAGTACCGAATGTGCCTCCTGTTTTTTTTTTTACAAAAGAATTTTTTTTCATTTCGTTTAATCCTTTACCCATGTACATATACTTCTTTATACATATGTTTTTTATTTTGGAATTATTTGCCTCCTTTTCGTAGGTGATTTTCGCCGTGCCTGTGGCATGCAATCATTATGGTATACATTACATCACACCTTTGATTATTTTTTTTTTACTTTGCCAAAGTTTTAGGATGCTTGTTTGTACATCTTTTATACTCCCGTAACCGATATTTTTTTTTGGCGGTATGCTTCGCATACCCGTAGCGCCAGTTTTTTCTCGATGTTGTCGCTGTTGCTGCCTCCCCGCTGGCTGTTGACGCTGCTGCGTGAGACTAATGGTGTTTCATTATTACCTGCTCGACGTATACGCAGCCGCTTGCCGGTGCAACGGTGCTGCGGTAATTCGAAAACCTGCGCTTTGTCATTTATTGTTTCCACCGCAATTAATTCGGACGAGCTTTAATTTATTTTTCTCTCTATTTACTTGCCTCGCCGGTATGGCACGCACACACACCTCTCGATTCAACAGCGCCTACAATCAGTGAATGCGATGATTCCGCTTAAAAGGCACATATTTGCCTTAGTCACTGGAATCAAAATGAAAATTTGAATTATCGCGGAACTTGTTGTCACTACGCCGAAGGCTGCCAAATAACAAAGAGAAAGGGAAAACTGATAAAGAGAATGCGAGGTATTAATAGCTTATCAATATTAGCTTTTTTTTCATCGAGGTTCTGTGTACAGTACATCTGCGTTTTATTGGGGGGTATGCGGCTTTTTTTTTTGTCGGCGCGCAAGGCACACGCCGTGTTTGCTCAACCTGCGTTTTCTCTCGCACAGCTGTGCGTTTACCTTTTAAAGGCGACTCGCTCCGCTTTTTTTTTTCGTCGGCGCGAGAATAAACGAGTCGGCGCTGATCGCGCGGGGACTGCTTGCGCTGCGCTCCCATATCGCCGTGTGCATGGTCAATTATTTTCTTTTCATGGTATTACACGGGAAAAATTTCGATGGGATTGGGAAAAACTTTTCTTCATTATACTTTGTTCATCATCCATCAGACTACTTTTTTTTGTTACTCTCGATGTGCGCTCCTGTCTGCTTTGAGTGTTAATCTTGCAAGCCTGCGCTTGTCGCATGAGAACGCGCGCACCGATGCTCCCATGAGCGAGCTATTCAAAGTGCATGCGGCGTTTGTAAATTTTCTGTTATTATTGCATACAAAGCATCTCTTTTTTATTGTAGTATCTACTTGTGTATTTTTTTTCAATTGTATCTTAATGTTTACAATAAGCAGTTGTTATATCTTTATTTATTAACAATATTGTCATTAACACAAATATTGTTTTGTAAATATTTGAAGTAGTTTAAAGGTAGTTTTTTTCCACGCCTTTTTTTTATTGTTTCATATACGCGTGACTACATTTTTTATCGTTTCATTACTTACTTATGTATGTCATGCCACTTTGACAGATTGAACAATCGAGGAGAATTGTAGCCTATAGTTTATACTTCTCAAAGTTTACTGTAAATGAAGAAAAAAAACTTAAGAGAGAGCTTTGTAAAAAGTGTGCGCATAAGCGTGCACAACAATTCGCTAAAGAGCTCGGCGTCGCATTTCGCTTAGTCAAGTTCGGCTATGATTTTTTATTAACTTTATTTTTTTGTTTAAAAAAATGGGCTTTACGCTCAAGTTCGTTAGATCAAAACTTTTCGCCGCGAGAAATTATTTTGCATCAATTATTTAAGTTACGCTAGTGTATGAATGTGCGTTACGTATATAGTAAACTTAAATACGTTAAAATCAATATCGCTCAATGTCACTTTTTTTAAAATTCATTTAACCGTTTCACGCACTTTTTACTTTTGAACGAAACGACTTGAGGTAAAACCCACTATAACTACTTGTTCATTTTTTGCTCGAACGCATGTCTTGCTACGTGAACTATTTTGGTTCGATGTTCAATGTTTTATTTTATTACCTTTTTTTTTTAATCCAATAAAACTGTTGATCAGAAAAAGATGTTTCTATAAAACTAAAGTTTGATTAAAAAAAGCGAGCTCTTTGAAACAAAAATCGTTGAATCTTATTGTTACTTTGGGCGCTCGAACGCCTGGGTGGCAGGGGTGCAATTTTCTCATTGTGCTTTTTTGATTCTCGGCAGCTCTTTACATTGTGGTCCTGGCTGCCGGTGAGGATCACGATGTATCAGCCGATCTTGCTCTACACCACCGAGGAGCACGGCTGCTCGCTCACTACTTTCTACGTCCGCGTAGAGAAGTACGAGCCCACTCTACTCATGATCAAAACGTGCAACAACGAGGTGAGCTATTTTTATTATCTATTTTTTAAAGAATTACATTTTTTCAGAAACGTACGTGAAAATTGAATATTCAAATTTTTCACTGTAAATTAAAAGTTCAATGTCTGATATACCTGAGTTAGATTACTTCCATAGTAGTGTGAGTAAAATAATTTACACTAATAAATAACTAATAAAATTGGTTTGATGATCTTAAAAAGAACGCTGCTTCATTCATTAAAATGAAGCGAAAATGAAAAAGACAAGTGCGTTCTTATAAATTAAGGACAAATAAAAGGAACAATTGTAATTATTTCGCATCTTTTTCACGTCATTTTGATACGGGGACATCGATAAATTCAAATAGTGCATTAAATATCTGATTAAATGATAAAATTCCAATGTATGATTAATGAATGAAAAACGATATTTAACAGCTTATCGATAACTTTAATTTTTTAATTAGAAATCCTTCATTTTTTATCATGAGCAATAAAAGGTAGAGAGACGATAATAATTCTGTTGATTGATATTAACTAAAATTTTTATTTAAGGTGTTTGGAGCATACTGTTCGACGAGATGGTGTGAGAGAAATTTGAAAGACGACAAGGGCCAGAGACAGGCATACTTCGGGACGGGAGAAACATTCCTGTTTAGTTTGTATCCGGAACGAGCCAAGTATCCTTGGGTCGGCATGGATTCATCACACAACGATTCCAGAGTTCATCACTCGGCGGAGCTGTTCATGGCTGCCGATTCCAAAATGATCACCATCGGCGGCGGGTACGAAAGCTCGCACCATTTCTCCCGACGCTTCGGCGTTTCGGCGGTAATCAAAAAGTCTTTTTTTCTTTTTTGCAGAGACGGTCAAGCAATCTGGATGGACGAGAACATAAGGTATGGCAAGACCGACCGCTGCTCAACGTTCAATAATCCGCCGCTATGCGCCAGCGGCGATTTCGAAATTCGCGTTCTGGAGGTCTACGGTTTTCACGGGGCTTAAATGGGAGCTCCAAAGAAGAACGGCGTCGCTACGAAGTATTCGATTTCCTTACTGCCATTTAGCGTCTCTCTCTCCCTCTCTCTATCTGTGTAATCACTTTTCCTCGGTCATTCGACATCTCTTCTCTATTGTCGTTGATTCTTTGTTTAATCAGTGTTGAAATTTTCACTGTGCGGAGGAGAGCTTGCGCGCGGCAACTCTCCTACGCTGCTTGAAGATAGCGGAGTCGATATGCGTGACTGTCTTGTTAATTAACGCCCACACGTACACACGAATATACATTACACACGCGTGAGAAACAAAGCGAAAGGGGGGAAAACCTTACGACATTGCTTTGATTCGCCACGAAGCTGTAATTCACTAAGAATCGATATCATCTAATGATAACCGAATTTTCGTTTCGCCTCTTCTCGACGAACATTATTCTGCATTGTATTTATAATCATTGTTTAGAATTCGAATTTGTTATTTACGCGAATCGTATAAAATATTTACGATAGATTCCTCGTTTATTTTTCTTTTTAAAAAGAAAAGACGTGTTTTCATTTATCGATTGTCACTGCGAGGCCTACATTGACAAAGTAATAATGCGTTTATATAGTCTATTTTCTAATATATATATATAATTGTTTTTTCCTCGTAGATAAAAAAATATTTATGAAAAAAATGCAGAGCAAATAGATGGTTGTTAATCTATTTTTCAAAATGAGCGCAGCGGCAGCCCATAGAAACCCATAGTCCGTATATAGAACTTTGACAATAATAATTATTCTCGAACAACACGAAAGGATCATTGAAACTACGAAGTTCGGTATTCCTTCTCTCTGTAAAAAATGGTTTACAAAATATTATTCAACGCGACTACTTAAGATTTATTGGACCAGACGAAGTTTACATTTTACATTATACACACTTTGTACATATTTATTTAATTATGCCTATTTATAATTTTAAGATTGCATTAATGTTTGTACAAATGTGTTGTTTCATAACATTTATTTAATTTAGCATTGTTATACCTTAGATTTAAACAGCTGTTAAAAAAGTAAAAAAGTTTGTTTTTATATGGTATCATGCTCTATCTCTGTATATATATTATAAATATATATAACTAAAAAAAGAAGTAGTTAGAGTACCTATCGGACAAAATGTGATTGGCAGCCGGTGCTGGCTCGTGAATCCGTGAAAGAACAAAAGACTAAATGAAAGGGTCTTTTTCTGCAAACATCGCAACCCTTCCAGATTTGTAATGATTCGTTGTTAAAATAAAAATATTTTTCGCTTACATTTTATTCTCGTTATGACATACTGCTCAGATTTTTTGCAGAAGTGGCTGGCACCACATTAAAAGAAATGTTTGACATTATCATTTACGCATTACCGAGCGAACGAGCGCGAAAATTCGAGCGTATGCGTGTGTTGTCTTCTTCTTCCTGATTCACACGTGAACACACATATACTCTGGTAAAAATATTTCTTCGTACGAGTATTCGAAATGAGAAAAAGAACAAAGGAAATTCGTTATGACTTCAAAAAGTAGTATTATAACCGAGGAAAGAAAATGACTGAATTTATGAATGACTATGATAATAAAGTAATCGTTAATATTAGTGTTTTTTTTGCTTAAAGGCGAATTTGTATAAACGCGTTGCAGATTTTTTAATGGTATTTTTTGGAAATATTTTTACCAAAGCGTGCGTATGCGCACAGACACTCACAAAGAATATTATTAAAAAGTTTTAAAAAATTAGTGTGACTGAGAAAAGAAAGAGTCCGAGCGAGATTGCGTGCCCTACTCTGACGTAAATGCGCATTTTCACCGTGTACAAAATGCATATTATACAAGATTATACACGCTATTAGTTTTTTAATAATAGATGTTATGTAGTTGAGAAAAATCCGCTTCGAAATCCGCGTGCGTTAAAAAATAAATAATAAATAAAAAAAAGCACTTTGCTCTTACTAACATCCAAGAAGAGGAGAGCATAATCTGTGCGTATCGATGCATATCAGAGTCACGTATGTGAAACGAATTTTACTTTTTTCTTTTCTTTCACCTATAGAAAAAAGTGAGCCAGCTGTCTTTCTTCCTTTATATTATTATGTGCGCTCGTTTGTAAACGAAAAGAAAAAAAATAATTTATATATATTATTAAGTCAAAGCTGTTGTGCAAACTGACGATCAACACTTTCAAAGGTTACTCGTTGGTGCTCTTTCGGTTGGTTACACCAAAAATTAATTTATATATTAAACATAAAAACGAAAATAAAAAAAATAGTGTTATTATTTTTTGTCAAAATTAAACAAAAATATTACTCTTGTATTAAATATTTCATTTGCCATTTAATTTATTCAATTTAGAAAAAGTGCATTGCACAAGTAAAAAGATAATTTATAAGTAATGAAAGGTGCCAATGCCTATCATCAATTTTCATTATCTTGTATTTCACGCAAAAAGAAAAAGGTAGAAAGGATGAAACACAAGTTTTAATAGTTAATTACGAATCATGCGACGTACAATGTAAAAAAATAACGTTAAGAATCCTCCTAGCTAATGCTTTCTGCGAATTACACAGAGTAGAGCTGATGACGATCAATAATTAAGCTGAGTCGTTCGTTTGATGTTATTAGTTTATAAATTGGTAACATTTTAGTTGTTCGTTGTACAGATGTAGCATTTAATTTCTTTGTTTTCGGAGCCAAGAACTGATACCGTTTTGTCTCTGCAAATTTTGTAAATACTACACTTTGTAAAAGTGATTTATTCTCGCATTTTCAATTCTCTAAGCGAAAGTATTATTATTTTATACTAATTTCTACAAGAGTGTGAAGTAGAGCTTACTTGTATGATTGTTTCTTACTATTTTTTATAAAATTATTAGGTTTTTGTACACATTAAAGAAGAATTCGTTTATCTAATTTAATGCTTTAATTACATTTATTCCCAAAATGCGCATTGTAAATTGTTTTTATAAAAATAATAAGGCTATTTACAAAAACAGTACGGTATCAGTCCCTGTAAACGAATGCCCCCAAATACGCGTTTATCGCTAATAAATGTGCGCACCGTATTATGTTTGATGCTTGTACAATTACCGTTTCTCTTTTCTAAGCATGTTTTATAAACATAAAAAGATTCGTGTAGAATCAAGTGTCAAAATGAGTCGAAAAACCAGAAGACCTTTTTAAGCGTAGTGTAGCGCTCCTTTTGTAAAACTTTAACAGTTAAAAAATAGTGCGAGAAAAAGTGAGTAGATAGTCGAGATCTATAGATAAAAGAACAACATTCGTGTTTGTTAAAAATGACAGACTGCGAAAATAATTCGTCTAACTTGAAAAAAGAAAGTAAAGAAATTGTATCTCCAATTATAAATGAAAAAAAAAAATTAGAAAAAGAAACAAAAGAAAAGTAAAATATTTTGACGATGCTCGAGCGTTAAGCAATACGCACTTTTTAACAAAAAAAATATTGATAATGAAAAGAAAAACGATAGCTACGAATCATAGACTTGCGTCGTCAATTTTTTTGTAGAACGTCCAGAAGTAATATTTTGCGTCGAACTGAAAGTGGAGAAATTGAAAAGAATTGAAGAGAGGAAAACCATATAGTTGTGGTGTTGCATATAGTATCTCCAATAGGCATTTCAAATGAAATAGTACGGTTGACTTTGATGATGCGCTATACGCGACAAGCGTAAATTTGTGAATGAAATATACAAATATATGCATTATAATTGATGGATTTTAAAAGGACACAAAAGCGTAGCCTAATTTACGAAAACTAAAGTGACGTACACAAAAAGGTATTATATTATATATATATACACGAAATAAATATATAAATATATTATATAAATATGAAAGAAAAAAGTATAAGATAATGGAATGGAATGTTTTTAAAAGCTTTCCGTGTGTAAATTAATGTTATATTATCGCCAGTTGTACTGTTTCCTCGATCAAAGTTGTTGCCTGATTATTATTAATTATTATTATCATTATTATTATTATATGATATACATTACCGTCATATCATCGTCGTTGTCATAGATATAGATTATTAAACGATTAAATACAATTCTTGTTAAATCAACGACTCATTACTGATTTTACCATCATTCCATATATTATTTTGCAATTTTTATTTAAAGAAATTTTTTTTATTCAAGAAATATAAGCAGTTTGTGATCAAACCTTTTAAGTTGAATTTTATGTATATACTCTTCTCTTTACGTATACATATATCTTAAGATACGTGCCATTATTTATATTATGTAATTTAAATTATAAAAAATTGAAATTTTCTTTTTTT
>UXGC01001197.1:7356-31245 GCA_900480045.1 Eurytoma adleriae
AAAAATTCCATTAGATAGTGTATATATCACGCAGGAATGAAAATGACTCAATGGCATTTATAATATTTTCGCCAAACAATCGTCTTTTCCATTTAGCGGGTAGCGCGACTCAAGGAGCTCGCCAAACAACCAAAGAGACCGCGAAGCGTCGGACAGTCCTATCTTGGCCGGTACCGCCTCCTCGATTCCGTCCCCGTCTCCCGAGTCTCGCTCTTTCTCATTCTCCGCGGATGCTGGCTCCTCCGTTTCTCATTGTCGGCTGTCTTTCGTCGGTCCGTCTATTACTCCTGCTTCCTCTTGCCTCTCTGTCCCCCCCGGTCTCGGGCAGAGCCGGGGCTACCAACATTACGGTACAATCGGCGGTTAAGCTGGGCATTGATTTTGCGTATACAGTTCCGCGCGTCATTTGTGTGCGACGTCTTCCACCTTGGAGCGAACACAGATTTCCCTCGCGATGTACACAGGCCAGTACCTCCGGTGAATGCCGCTCTGTACAGGGTGAGACAACAATCTTCGACCTATCTTTTACGGTCTGCAGTTCGTATTCGACATTTTCATCTGAAGTCATTTGGTTGGGTTTTTGCACTTATAAGTCTGTGCAATATCTACCTTTTTCTACTTAATCTTAATCTACAAATCTGTAATTAATAAAATGTCGAGTAAACAGAGAACATCCATAACTAGCGGTTTTTTTACAACTACTTTCAAAAAGATTATTATTTTAGAGCAAAATTTTTCAAAATATATTATTCTATTTGTTTATATATGGCTGAGTGAAAATTCAAATATAAAAAGAGAATTACTTATTCTAAAACCAAAATTGTTCGTGTATAATTTTAACGAAAGACTTTTGACTGAAAATAAGTGAAAATTCTCTTATTTAATTATTTTATATTTTTGAACAAATGGATCTCAATGTACTATTCACGTCGATCAAAATTTAAAGTACAATGAAAAATTAGATCCCTAAAAATAAAAAATTGTGCTCAAATTACTCTACCAATCCAAGCCGAATAAGAAAAGCAGACAATAGCTGCATTCGAAATAAACGAGCAGCTCTTGTCCACTATCTCAAAAGTATCGAAGGACTCGTAAAATCCGGCGACTCCGTAAGTATCCGTAATAAAGAGCTAAATAAACATCTGCAAGTTCATCCGCCTTATGCTCAGAGATTTCACAAGCGATTACGTCGAAAATGCGCACATATCGAAGGGGGGGGCTGGTTATACGCGCGCTTTGGCCGGGCTAAGATGCACGTCCGACTATAAGACGCGAAGGACGAGAGGAAGACAGACCGAACGTTGATTTCCTCCTCGCGGGCGCGCACCCCTCACCTCCTCTCCACATTCGACCAGCTCCGGCTGTTTCGGGGAGATCCTCCGGGGGTAGGCGAGCGGGACGCTTGGCTTCCGCGGAAGAAGACGAGGAGCGCGAGGGAGACGGGAAGCGAGAGGCGAGAGGGAGGCGCGAAGGGGTGGCGAGGCAAAGACGGCTAGATACGATTCCCATGGAGTGTCGGTGCTCTGCGGATGGATGCCGCGCGTGTACGTAGGCGCTGGCGCGGTCTTAGCTCAGTATCTTGGCTCCTACCCATCGGCCTCCTCTCACCCCCTTCCCGGCCGTGTCCGCGCGAGGGGGGTGGCAGCTGCCGCGGCTAAATACCTCAGGATTGTTACTGCTGGCGCCCTTTCCACCCACATTCGGAGGAGAGAGAGAGAGAGTCTCGGAGCGGGCAAGCCTCCTTTGCAGCTGCTTCTGCTACAAACCCACCCCCTCCCAACCCCTCGCGGCTTTTCTGATGGGGTGGAATGGGTTAATGCTATTGATTCACGTGCACAAGGCACGGCCGGCTCCTGCGAACGAGTGAGAAGGAGGAGAGGAGCGGCCACTGTTTGACAGTAACGGATCTCGGTGTACAGAGGAGAACTATAGTAAGGAGGAGGCGCGGCCATCCCCCTACACTGCCACACTGTGCCCTCTGTGCACCGCTTCACTTCCGCGTCTCGAGACAAATGCAGATTCGCTCTGCACGAATCTTATACCCCTTGTCTTCAATTTATAGTTCGGTCATCTTTTTAATTCCGTTGCTGCGGAGCATTCGTTTCGGACCTTGTAAGGTCATGTGTGCAAAATATTTCTGCCTACGATCGATGTGGGCTGTAAATAATTTATGTTAAAGTAATCAATATCCAACATTACTTGTGTAAATTTTCTAATGATTACGTCGTAATAATGTGAAACTGTCTTTTTTAATTCATTAATAAAGTATTAAATAAATGATGCAGTGTAAAGTACATTTCATTATTCAATTTACATGTCAATTTTCAATCCCATTAATTCGAATATTAATTATTGTGAAGGTACACGTGACAGCATTTTTTACAGTTGACGTGCTCAGTCAACCGGCGCACACTATTTTTGGATTCATGAATGATGATGCATATTTCATCCACGTCTGTTATCGTGATAATGAAGTTAAATGTCCTTCGCTTGAATAATTTGTGGAAGAGGCTGCGTTGCGCAATATTTTTCAAGTGTGTCACGGATCGTGTTTTCTTGAAAGTTTCCAATATGAAACCGATATGCCTCCTTGAAGAAGTGAAAAATTAAAAATATATGCCTTTATCCTTGCGCGCCGGGATACTCTGCTTATTGAGGTATACCGGCCCGCTTTGTCATTCACGTAATCCATCCGCAGGCAATAAAGTCATTTTCAATCACTTCTTTGCAGGAAAATAATGTTTCCTTATTCCATAATGAACACATTCGCGTTTCTGAGCCACGGAGCAAAAAGTTAATTATACAGTTTCTTTTGTTTTTCAGTGTGTATCTGTTTTTGCAGTGGAACTACTTTTAGAAATTCTAGCTCACGAACATGTCGATTTCTTTGGCTCATGAAAACAAATCATGTGACATCCTTTTTTGCAAGAGGCGTCCATAACCATTTTTTCTTATTTACGATTCTTCAAATTCTAATAAAACTTGTGTATACTTGTATTGGAAATATTAAAATAGTGCAGCAAATGACATCCATTGTTTTTAATCCATTTTAAAACATTCATAAAAAATCTTTTAAGTAAATTATTTTCCTGATATTTTCGATCGTAGTATCTGTTTTTATTCCTAAAATATCTTCCTTCAATCCCCTTATATTTTTGATCGTTTAAATTCATCAGGCTTTCAAAAGAAATTTCACGGTTACAAATGCACAAGTAATCGATTGACTGGAGTCGTCCAATCAATGAACTTTTTATTCAGTCAAGTTTTTTGAGCACGAAAAAAAAATCTGTGATCGGTCGATTATTACATAAGAGTCTGCGATAAAACAGTAACGGCAAAAGCCCTAATTGGGAGCCTCTCACTAACGAGGTTATTTCCATTACGTCTCACTTACATAGAATCCATAAAGCTTATCGATCTCATTACGGCGATTATCTTCCTTAAGCTTAAAAGAAGCATTCGAGCTTCGGTAATCATATCTACTTACGCGTTATCTGGAGTACTATTTCCGACACGAAGATTTGGATTTTACCGCTAAACGTAGCGGCTCCGAAATTTTGAAAGTTTGAACCCTTCCTCGACGACACAATTAATTTGCACATGATGCGAAACGGGGTAGGAGGGAGGGAGGTCGAGTGAGAAGTCAGAGTCACTACATGCAACTTCGTAATTCATTAACGCGTGCACTATCAAATCGATTCGGAAGTTCTTTAGGGGACGCGACTTATGCTACACGGGAGACAAAAACGCCCTTACAAATATTGGAAAGCATTTGTTTTCTGTCGTAAAGTTCCTACTTGCGATTTTACAGGCAACTGTAAAAGTTTTTAAATAAAAAAGGATACTTTATGCACGAACGTGTTGACATATGGAAATGAGTAATAGACCATTAAATGTTAATCTGTATTTGTTTTTAAATTAAGTTTCCAGAGACTTAATTAAATACATTCTAAATAATTGTCAATTTTATTCAATAATGTTTCTTTCAGCGCTAAACCCTCAATAGTAGTACAATTAATTTATTATTAAACCTCTATCATAAATATTCATGGCACAAAAATAAATCAAAGCAGCTCGGCAAGATTGAACCCTCCTCCCACTGCGAGAGAAAATAAAATCTCGCGAGGCGAACAACAGCAAAGAAAGAAACAGCGCGAAGTGCTCGCCTGCGAAGATTATAAAAGGAAGCCGAGCGATTAAACGTTGAGCGACGATAGCAGCGAGTATCCCGTACGTGGGGTGGCTTGACGCTCAACCCCGTCCCTCCACCCCCCGACTCCGCACCTGATCTCCCTCGCGAGACTCGAGAAGCCGACGAAGATGACGACTTTCTTCGTAACGAACGTCACGTCCTCCCCTCCCGCGGCCCCGTAGTTTATCTCCTTCGCGGCCTCCTCCCTCCGGCGCGCGATCCTCGCCAGGCCACCGCGGGAGGCAAAAAATTAAAAACAAACAACCGAGTCGTCGGCCGAAGCATTGTCCAATTACAATAATGAGACGATCCTCGTTACGGCGACTCGAGGAGAGACGCCGCCGTCGACGGGGCTGGGAGGACTCCTCCGATGAAAAATGAAACTGTGCAAAAGCCGTATCCAGCGGCGCCCGGCGCGTTACGCAACCCCCGCCCATCCCCCCGCGGGCTTCGGCGTTCTCGCCGGGAGAGAGAGACTCACGGTAATACAATGTGCGAACGAGTGCATTTGCATTTCCCGCGTGTACGCGGATTCTCGTACAAAGCCGGCTCCGTATATTTCGAATTCTTTTCCTTTTTTATCGCAATTACGTCCTCCGAGCTGCGAGGCGATGAAGCTGTTTTTCTTTCAGCGCGCGTTTCGAGTATTTATGATGGGGATTCGATACGTAGGGTATGATTAAAAAAAGTGAGATTTCTATTTGTAGCGTAAATTTTTTTCGTAATTACTTCTTCTTTTCAGAATGGCAAAGGACATTAATTCTTTTCTCTTATAGAATATAGTGAATTGTAGAGAGAATAGTAGAAACTCTTGATCTTGTGCAAGATATGAACAAAGCGTTTCAAATTTCTAAATCAAAATATTTTTTTCATCTAGTGTTTCTCGTCTAATTTATTCAATTCTATGGTATTAATTGGCATTATGCTTACGCTTCAATACAAAGTCAAACTATAATAATCTGCATGTCGATGGGTAGCCCTTCGGCAGGGAATTGTCAGTCGCAGATAAAGGCAGCGTCCAGCTGGGCACACAATGCGGCAGCGCCGCCGCGTATTAGTGAGATCTGGCCTGGCATACACAAGTTGAGCGCGTTAATACGCGGCCGTAGCCTCGCGGCGCAGAAAACGCGTGCACGTCTTCGCAAAGCGAGAGGCGAAGGCAGAGAGGAGCGGGAATGGAACGGCGGCGGCTCACCTTGCGCGCGTATATTCGTCCGCCTCGGTCTCGGCCGCGCGAGATGCTTTACCTAGTAGTGCGATTGGAGGGTACGCGCGGAGGGAAGACGTGCCGCCCCTCTGCGGCTGGACACGAGCTGCCTCGGCCTGGAGGGGGTAAGAAACTGTGAAATATCGATTAAGTTTGCCAGTAAGACAAGGAAGGTCCAGGGGGTGGTGGTGCCGCCACCGCCGCCGGGCGAAGCTACAGCGGGAGAAGGATGTGCGGGACGGCCGGCGGGAGGGAGGAGGATCGGGCCTGAAAGAGAGTGGGGAAGGTGATATGAGCATTGTATCGGGGAATTAACGGTGCCGCTCGCCGGCGAGCCCCCCTCGCTCTTTCTTGCCCCCGTCGAGTCGCGCGCGCCACCACCGCGCCGTCCGGCAAGATGCTCCGTGCATCCGCCGCGCAACAATCTTCGCCCCCCGCCCCTGGGCCGACGCTTCGCAACCCCCTCGCGAGAGACTCGGTACACGGGAATCGCATTGTTCCCGTCCTTGTCCCTTATCGCGCCGTCTCAGTCTCCCGACGATGCAAGCCTCCGCGTCTCCTCCCCACTAGCGCGGCGGCTCTCGTTTCTAGCTCTCGATCGCCTTGCGCCCCCCGCGTGTCTCTTGCTCTCCGCCGCGCCACCTTCGCTCTATCTTCCTCCGACATCTCCGGAGACCGGTATTCCGTGTTGCCGCTGCCACACGTCCCAGATCTCACACCCTCGCTCCGCCCGGCCACCCCTTTCGCTCGGCCAGCGGCCCCCTCCCACCCCCGCCGAGCCCCCTTTCTTACTCCGCTTCGTCCTTTCTCTCGGCGGCCGATGGCGCGCGACTACTGTATCCTGTCCGCTCGCGCTCCGGCAGATGGGATGCGCGAGGAGTCTCCTTAGGCGTATATGGCCCGATCCGGGGGGATGATAAGCGTTAAGGGGTGAACTAATAAAAGGGGGTTAGCCGGGGCATGTAGCCATGCGAGAATGTGTAAATGCGTTTTAGGGCAGGAACTTTGAGCGGACCTGCCAGTATTCAAAATTTTCCTGTGGACCACGAGGCATTAGTGCCTGTGCATGAACAATAAGTACAATGAGCGGATGAATGATTTAACCCTTTGTCGTACACCATTTATTTCTTACATCCACTTACTTACTGAGTGCTGCAAATTTTTATTTACTTTTATTATATTGACACTATTATCTCCGAGCAGATTGTTCAAAGTTTTAATGACCGCGTACGATTAGTATTGTCTAAATTTTTTAATTTAACGATTTTGGTATACTTACTTGATGTATTAGTTAATAATAATTAAACTAAAATATTGATTTTAAATTTAATGGAGTGAAATGAATTAACTTACATTAAGGAAAAAGCATTTATCATTTCATATATTTATGTAAAATAAAATAAAAGTGCTTACGAGAAATTTTTCTTAATCATTCAGGATCAGAGATTTTATTATATAAAATGTCGTTTCTTGCTTCGGATGTATAGAACAGCTTCTGTGGTTCGGTCTTCTACGAAACTTGGTGTAGCCAACGCTTAAATTGTCTTCAAGCTTCTCTGCTTCATGCCAATTACATCATTTAAATATCTGAGTGATGATATTGTAATATTGGAAAGTTGTATAGATAATTATATTAAAATAATTTTAAAAAATTTTTAAAATAACGAATCAATATCAAATAAATATTATCAAAGAAACACTAAAAAATGAATGAAAATGTTACTTTAACATAGGTAAAAGATTTAACAGATTTGCCGAAAATAAAACATCTCAATAAGGGCGAAGGGTCTCTTTTACTTTCTAACCAATTGAATAAAATCGACACAAAGCAAACCCACAAGCTATTGACTCGTGGTGCTTAGGCACTGTCAATAAAGTCACCGCACTCGTGAAAAAATCCAGGCGCATAAAGGAGTCAACCCCAGATCATCGTCATCCAAAAGCAATAAGAATTTTCGACGGGAGAGAGAGAGAGAGCGTGAAAAAGGGGGAAAAAGAAGAGGGGGGAACAAATCTCTCTTTCTCCGCGCTCGTGCCCACCCCGGTGGCGCGTCTCATCGCGAATGGGATTCGGAAATCGACGATAAAACTGATGTAAACAGCCACTTTCCCTTCTCGCTCGCCCCTCCCTCTCCGGGCGCGCTCCATCGCTCCCCGGAGGCCCCAAAATACACCGCCGTAGAAACGGCAAAATGCGTCGAGGGGAACGGGTCTTCGGCATAATCTGCCCTTTGTCGCCCAGGCATTTTCAAGTGCGCCACTCCGTTTCTCTCGCTCCGCGCCGGTGCAGGAGCGCGCGCTCCCTCCTTTACACGCGACCGCTGCAGCGCGGCTGCAAGCTGCATACGCGAGGGTGGCTCGGAAATCGCCGAGAGCGAGGGAAAACGAAGGAGGCGGGGAGGAGAGTGGCAAAAGCCATAAACAGCTTGTTGCTTCCGCGAAACTGGCGGCGAGCAGCGCGCTCTCCCCCGGCGCTGCGCGCTCCTCCCCCAGCGCGCGCGGCGTCTTCTTCCGCCTCTAACCCTGCGCGCCTCTCCCCGCGTCCGCTGTTGCATTCTTATCCCTGTTTTCTCTCTGTATTATACGCTACTTTTGACCCCTCGGCTCCCGCCCGCCGTCGAGTCGCGCTCAGCCGAGTCGAGCGCACTGATTCTAGTGCACTCGGCGCGCTGATACGATGAATAGGGAGGTATCCTTCGAGCACTTTTCAGAAACCGTAAAGGGCCGCTAAATCTTGCGATTGCTTTTTCGCTTTTTTTTATTTAAGGTCGTTCAATTTTATTCTAGCAAGTTTTAGCGCGCAAATAATCGTAAATTATAAGCAATGCGAAAGGAACATTGTTAATTAGCTTCAGCTGGTGAGAATTATTTCGTTACGGGTAATTCTTGGAATTAAAAGAACAAGTAAATCTAGTTTATCATTTCATTATATGAAGATGCTGCTGTTTAAGAAAGCTTTCTTTATGAAAAAATGCCTTTGCACTTAAAAATATATTCTGTAATTCTTGCAAATTAAATGAATCTACATAACGTATTTTATAAATAATTGAATGTAATAATAACAACTTCGAAAATGATGAAATACCCAATCTAGTTAATTGATAGTTCTACTGCACCAAATCTCAAAGCGACTTGTACGCTATTAGAGCAGGTAAGCCGCTACCTGTGCGAGCATTCGTTTTGGCAAAAGCTTGAAACTTGAAGTCACCAAGAACACGTCCGATAACAAGACGTCGAGATTAGGAGATTGGCTAAAGGCGTCTTAATTGGAACTAATCCACACGAAATCTTGAGAAACTAGTAAAGACCATCCCAATCGTTCAACCAAAGACGCACTAACAATATCAAAGCAGAAAAACGACATCTAAGCAAGGAAATGGATTTGACGTGATTGTTTTGAATTAAACAATACATTTCGTACAATTAAACGAAAATACAGCCTAACTATTTGCAATGAATTGACGTGTTGCAATTTACAATCAGGTCAAATTAATTCTTGGATTTAAAAGAAGGTATAAGTTACCTTCAGCAAATGTTACAAACGTAAAGTGGACAACAGCGGTGAATGCATGTAAAAAGGATATCGAAGACGGCGACATCTGCAGCTGCAGCGCGCGCGCAAAACTTGGAGTATGCGAGGCAAGGCGAGCAATAATTATTGAAAATATGTCGCGGTGCCAGGTACACGAGTGGAGAAGAGCTCATTGTTGCCTCCGAGCGTAACTGCGCCCGCAACACCTGTCATTAGCAGTCGTTGTTTACGCGCCGTTACTCGCGTACTTGTTCGCGATCGCGGCGCGAGACGAGCGGAGGCAGACTCCGCGGCTCGAAAAAAACAGCCTCCACGGCGTAAAAAGAAACGCCGCTCGATTTCGATCGGCTCGGCGCAACGCGTGACGATCGCGCGGTCCACGGCGGAGAAACGGTGGACGCTCGATCGAGGTATCGTAAAAAGACGCGCGAGGGAACCTGAAAGGCGCGACCGAGCTGCGAACGCTTATGAACGGATCGGTGTTATGTCGCCTTCTTAACTTTTTGCCGCCTCGTGGGTGCGCGCCCGCGTGAGATCCCGCGCGCTTCGCGAGAATCCATCGTTACCGGTTTTTCCGAGATCCCGCGTCGCGCGCTTTACAAGCTCGAAGAATCTCGCCGGGTTTTTCGCCGTCGCGGCCATCGCGGCACTCAGTTTCGCGGCTGTAAGCTGCAGCGACCGAGATGACCGAAGACAGAGGCGCTCGTTAAAGCTCGGCGATCCCGCAGCCCGTGAAATCCCATCTACATCGCAGCCGATATACAAGGCGCGCCCGCGGAATAATAGCGAGAGCTGGTCCGTCGATCCGCGGGGGATCCCTTCAACTCCTTCCTCTCCCGGGCGCAGAGACGGACGTGTACCGAAGGCGGCGCGCGGGATTGAAGGGGGATGCTGCGCCGGAATAGAGAGAGAGGCAGCTCGCGTCCTGACCAAATGGAAGGAAGGTCCGGCGAACTTATTGCCCGAGACGTTTGCCCATAGTTCCTCTCTTCTCTCGTCGTTAGCGCCGCGCGGCCTGCCCCGCATGTAGATGTGGCGCGCCCGCGCGCACGTCGCCCGTGCGCGTGTGCGTGTGCACACATTCGCGCTTGCAGCGGGCAGTGTGAGTGCGCTGACCGAGGCCTGCGAGGGCGTAAGGAAGTCAGAAGGAGAGCGAGGAGGCCGCGCGTATACATAAAGGACGGAGCGTGTAGGGTATTGACTAGCGCGCGGGAGCCTTGGGTCCGTCCTTCTCGGGCTCCCTCCCTCGTCGGGGCTGCCTTGGCTTGCGGCTAAGACGCGCGGAGAGGTGAGAGCGGAGACAGAGAGAGATTACACGGGGGTCTGCGCTCTCCTGCCCCGGCGAGATACAGAGGGACGGGGGCAGGGAGGGGTGGCGCGGGGGGGCGAGAACATCGCTGAAGGTGGTTGCGCGCGCGGGGGCGCACAGGACTACTACCTAAGACTGATATGGATTGTAGATTATTCTGGACCTCAGGGGTGCGGCTTGGCCAAGGGTTAGTATCTCCGAACCCTTGCCGTTCGCCGCAGCGGCTGCTGCCGCCGCCGTCCCGAGAACCGAGCAGCGCATCCTTCTCCCTCCCCGGCGCGGCGTGTGTGCTCCTCTCTCCCTCGGCGCGACTAATGTGTGTGTGTGTGTGTGTATATTGCGCACGCATAGTTCGAGCTCGCCTCTCCTCCTTCTGGTCGCGTCCATCTCCTCGCGGCGCCTCCACCCCCGCGTCCTTCGCGCGCTCCTCCGAGTCCTTCGTGCCTCCTCTTTGAGCGCTCGCGGCCCGCGAGGGGGTGGGCGCCCCGCGGGGGAGGGCAGACCTGGTTCCGTTCGGGCGCGCGATTAGGCCTGCGGCCGGCTACATGCCTTCGGATAATCCGACGCTCGCTCGCGCGAATTTCGGCGATTTCGATCCAATCTCGAGAAACCGGATGCCAGGATTCATCTTAGAATACGGAGGCCACGGCGAGCCACCCCCTCCCTCCCGCCGACCGCGTCTGTCTCTGTCTCGGCTTGCGTTTTCTAACGTGGCCATCTATCTAGCTATCTATCTGTGCGGTGTGGCCTCTCGCGTCTGATTCGCTCCGAGCCTTACCTCGCGGGAATGCCGCAAGAGAAATGTTCTAATGCCAGCGTGCACAGGGATTATTAATTAAACACGAGAATGGCGTGTGCATTGCTTCGAATTTCTTTGATTGCTAATAATGGAAATGCAATTCCTCATTATTTTGAAGGCTTAACTTTGATTGCAAATGCACGCGAGAGATAAAATTGTGAAAATAAGATTCAAGCGTAATTACTTTAAAATGAAAATGTTTAAGCAAAGGTGGTCAGATATATTAGAAATTATTCAACCGAATAGAAAGTAGTTATTCTTGCATTTAGCAAAATTACAGCGTAATCTCAAAAAATCACAATTAATACATCTCGATCTTAAATCTGCAAACACTAATTGAATATAAATACAATTAGCCCTTTTATTTCGCCAGTGGTCTGGGCTAAATTTACATTTAAATGAAGCTTTTCATTGAATCTAAGTTGCAAATCTGGAAAAGCAAGTGACCATGCAAAATGTAATTTTAGCATATATTGAATCTATATAAAGCAAGGGAAATTTGCTTACATTCATGCAAAGACGCTGTGCGCATTAGTCGTTATTCACGATGATTAGTTAACTTACTCCAAGCAGGAAAAATCAATGGACATGCATATATAACGATTCTCCCATGAATGAACGGATGGAGGATACACTTGAGTGAATGAAAGCAGACGCTGCTATCTCGGGGTATGATGTGACCTAATGAGAGACGAAAATAGGCGCGATAACTTGACAGTCAAATAATTAACATTTGTCTCGGCTTAATTGGGATTAATGCAATATATTTGATACATTCAGCGTCTGCAATGCCGCCCGAGGTACCCGATGATTTATTAAATTTGTGATTCGTTCAATACATGAAGAAGCGATGTACTATTTTGTCATAGATGAAGAAATTTGATTATTCCTGATCGGAAATGTCATGTCTTCTTTTGTAACGTAATTTGTATCGGCTAAGTGTATTCAAGATTAGCAACCCTTTCATGAATGACTGTTTGAAATTTTAACATTTTTAACATAAAACAAAGAATTTTGATTATGTTACGAGTTGAATTTCTTATTATAGTAAATTAAATAATGATTAATTCTGCTCGACTAAATTCTTATAAGTAACTACTCTGGTGTTAAATAATATATCCTGCAACGTCTTGTACCGTGTACCCTGCATTTTTCAAAAGACTAAAGTTTTCCTTAAATATAAATAAATAATTATCTACTTACGCTGTTAGCTACATTATGAAAGGAATTAATCCATTAATTCTTTACAGATCGAATATCATGCATTATTTGCAGACTTAACAATCACGCTCTTTTTAATTTAATTATTTATAAATATTTGTCGAAGACGGAGTTCGATTTAAATATACCAAAACGACACGTCGCTAAGTCGTCGATATTTATATTTATGTAACAGACGGAGCGTAATCCTTTAATTCGAGTTGAACAAACGTATAAATGACAAATGGAGTTTGATCGAATTTGCATTAAAAAGCGCGATAAAAAAGTCAGAAACGAAAGCTGTCCCTCGAGCGTCATCTCGCGCTCGTACATTTTTAAAGCACCGGCAAATTGTTTCTCCCTTCGCTCATTCAGAAAACCAGCGAATCTGGTCAATGAAAGTTCTAAATCCAAGCGCTCGGTCCGGGAGCGCCGGGGCGTATCCGAAAACTCGGCTACAGCCCGCAAATAGCCCGCGCACGAGCGGCAGACAGGAAAAGGTGGAATCGAGTTATCTAAGATAATCGGGGGGACCGGCGGCGCGCGTGTACATTATGAAAAAGCTTCCTTCGGTTAAGGATATCAGGCGCAAATGTGCTGAAGGCACGAAACAAGGACGGCCGCGGCCAACGAGATGTTTATTATGACACGGTTTCCCGCTGCGGCTATTTCTGCGCCGTTGCTTATTCAATTGCGAGGGACGAGCTTCTTTCGTGAACGATCAAATTTTCAATTTTCTGCTGCGTTATAATTCTTTATGCAGCAACTAATTTGTTTAATATTTTCTTCGTTATATTACGTTTATAGTATAATCTAATATTGATTATTGGGAAAGTATAATAAGGTAACAAACAAAGCATTAATTACAATTTTATAAATAATTTTGATGAATAAATAGTGAATAACTGCTTATGCAATATAATGGATGTAATTAGAAAGCAAGTGAAGCGAATGTAAATACGATTGACGCTTTCCAATGACGAACTGCTCATCTCCAGCTTCGTGTATTATTCATAGATTTACGTGCATTTAGCAGGGAGTAAGCGGGGCTGGAGAGGCTTCGCCGTGCAGCTATACAAGAGAAGATTTTACACGCGAACGTGCAAGGTTCATTTTAAGAAAATCTTCCGAGTTCCGTTCGGGGACAGCTTTTCCAGGAAGCAATATACCGTTTTACAATATTACCTGCCCCCATAAGCACCTTATACAAGTGACAGGCGAAAATGGATTAAGGACGTCCGGCACTTTGTTGAAGACACGCCAAAGGACGCTCGTTGGTGTTCCTTCTTTTTCAACAAGAGTTTCCTCTCACTACGTGGCTACTATTTTTTTTAATTTACAACTTTTATGAGGCTCAATATTCTTGAGCGGAGGTAACTTTTTTTTCTCGAGCCAAAGGCTTTGTGCTCCTTATATTGGGTTAAGCAATAAAAGCGCGAGATTACAAATTGAGATGTATTTTTTCTGTTTCGCGCTGTTAAACGTTTTGTTTGCGTTCCTTTGTAGACACAACAAATTTCATAAAAGGTTAACATTTTATAGAGAATAATTTTGAACAATATTCATTTTGCAAAATATTTCGTAAATTTGTTTATAGCCTTATAGCTTTTTTTTTATTTTATAACTTTTTATTTAAAAAGTAATATCAAAATCTAATGAGCTATTCATCTTCTAATAAACAGAATATCTTCCTTGTACTCTCTTCTTAAAAAATTGTTTTCTTCCAGTAAAAATCGCGACTCCTGAGTCTTAAAAAAATAAAAAGTCCTTATTTCGCTAGCATCCTTTTTTCCAACCGCCAGACTTTTGTCCTGCAACGTCAAAGAGAAATCTTTATCGCGCTCCCATGATAATCTGCGCGATTCTCCAAAATCGCGGTACCCCCTTTCGCACGCACCTAGAGGCAGCTGCAGGTACGCGCGCTGCGCGAAAAAGCCATTGTTCGCGCCGCCATGGGCACGGCGAAGTTGTCTTTTTAGATTCGGCTGCGGCAGTTCCGCGTGTCCCCGTGGAAAAGGCGGCCTCCCCTCCCCCGCAGCGCGAATACGCACTAATTAAACGCGCCGCGATAACAAGTTCCGCGAGTATGGGCGACGGCATAATGAGAGAGAACCGGCGCTACGTGTATGACGTACACGCAGCGGACTGCGCTCCTGAAAATTTGCTCAAACGCACTGAGCCGCCTGCGGCTTGGGTAAAAAAAGAAGTCGACGCTAGACGGGGGGGAGTCGTTTGTAGTAATCTGCAAACGTTGGAGACCGAATTACCGTGTTTGCGTTCAAACTTTATTTTAGACTATTTTTTGGGGATTATTTTTGTTTATTTTTGTAACTGTACGGTATTTAAAAATCTACGAATGTACCGTTAGTGCTCGTGAAGTCTAGTACTCTTCAAAGTTTAGAAAAATAATAATTTTGTTTTTAATTTAACAAAATACAATGTATATTTAAATATCTATACTTCGTGACAGTTTTTCACATTATCCACTATTTAATTGAAAAAATTGACTTACTTCTTCTTGATTCCGGTCCTTTTTAAGTGAAGAATTTAAAAGTGGATTTGTTTTCAAGAGAAAAACATGTACTTTCCGTAATTACGCAATAAACATCGAATAAAATTAAATTTCTTGAAGAGGCCCCTCCAACCCAGTAAAAATAGAGCGATAAAAATTTCCAAAATTCTCGCTGAACAAATACCATACCATTAAAATCAATCTTCGAAGCTCATTTGAAATCGTCCGGGGCAAAATAAAATCTTCACCCCTAATCCAATCGTAAAAATCCAGCTCCCCTTTTCGCTCCTCGCAACGATCGAAGCACGCGCTCGCCAACGAAAAATATCCCCATAAACATCGGCAAGATATAAAAGTAAGGCCAGCGAAATCGCAGGAGAAAAAAGAAGCAACTACCTTCGAAAGTGAAACCGGGCATCATCTCGCGGTAACGACGCGGTGCCCGCGTTCCCCCTCGAAAACTTAGCCTTTACGCAGTTGCCCTTTACTCTATCTGCACTTGCCCGCTGCAACGACATCCGCGTCGGGGCTTAATATTTGTACAGGGCGTCCCGCGTCGCCGGCAATTAGCGTCCTGCGCTACGCGCGGTGCACTATGCCCGCGGGCCGATCAGCCGAGCGATAAAACCGTCGCGCGCGCACCTACGTGGGGGCCGCTAATGCGGAGCTTCGGGGAAGGTGCGCTTGGTGCGCTCGCTTCCCGGAACGACTCGCGTCCTCCTTTTTTTCTGCGCTTCATCCGCTGAGCTTCTCTGAACTGCATCGGCCCTCCCCTCCCTCGTCACTTTATGTCTCATAATTATTAGGCCTCGGTACCCAAGTTCCCCGGGCGCTCTCGCTTTCGGTGAACGAAAAACACTCCCGCGTATAATACGCGTCCTCGTACAGCCGCGTGCGGCAGCGGCGACCTTGAAGCCGCGCTTGTACATCTCGCTTCTCTCTACCTACCGACCTTTTTCCCGCAGCCGCACGCATGCCGCATTTCGGTGTGGGTGCACCTGCGAGCCGGCAGAACTGCATGGTCCTCCCTCTCTCTCTCTTCCTTTTCCTCCTCGCAGTTTCTCCCTCGCTCTCTAGGTTTCTCTTTTTGTGCGGAGCGCAGGCTCTCTCTCTCGCTCCTCCTCGGGTCGCGTCCATATACCTGTGGGATCCGACTGGACGAGGGATAAACACATAATGCGCGCGCTCGGGAGTAAAGGAGTTTACGCGTTCCTCGAAGAACTCGGGCGATACTCTCGCGCGCGCAAGGCCACAAACTGCATGTCCCTGCCCCCGTGGCTAGGTGCGTGCGAGTACAGGACGCCGAATGGAATCGGCGAATCGAGCTAAAGGCCCGGCGATGCTTCCACGTTTGCGAGCAAAAAACCGAGCGTGAAAGTTAACGAGTGCCCGGTAAAAAAAAATTATTATTACGGAGGCCAGGGGTTGCCCCGTGCCCCGCTCAAATGCCAGCTTCTGCAAATGATGTTTTCTATGGGATTTCATTTTTAAAGTCGAGTCTTTAGAAGGTGAACCGTCCTTTTGAAAAAGAGTTTTGACGTTAAAAGTGAGCAAAATTCTACTTCGCTTTAAATTTTTAGAGTTCAAGTTCTATACTTTTTACTTAACAAGAGGCGTTTTGCTGCTTTGAAAAAAAAACTTTACGATAAAGCTGAAATGATAAAAGCTTGAGAAACGAGTGACGACACGGAGAGATTTTCGAGACAAAGGAAGAGGCAAAAAATTTTAAGAGACACTTCGTGGTCGATAGCTAATGAGTATGACCGAGTGAACGTGTCCCTACTCTCCTTGTGTTTTCTAATTGGTTTTTTGTCGCGCCTCCGTGGAAAGTCTCGAGGGCCGTCTCTGAGCTTATGCCCGAGATGAAGAAGTAGACGTTTCCGATGAAAGGCACCGACCATCGTGAACTCTTACCGTGAAAATGGAAACAATTGCACTGACCTTAAGTGGCCATTGTGCCGTAGTGTGCTTTGTACCGGAGTAGCGGCGGGATTTATCCTTCACAGTGCAGAGTACACTTTTATAATCGAATTTCCGACTTTCTAACTAATGTCACGCTGAAAATATTACCAAAAATTATTTGTTCGCGCGCAATTGAAAAAGTAATGAAAGAAATAAATACGAATGCTTTTATTCTAGTTTATATATGGATCACCATAACGAAAGTAAAGAAATAATATAAATCGAATCAGTCAATATTTAATGAAAAAACAAAACGATACGCACTAGATATACAAAATCATGGAGATCTCGTAAACAGGCCCAGGCTCACTTCTCGACCACTCGTTGGCAAACATTAATCTTCCCGGTAAACAAGCGAAACGGCGCCAGGTTCGCGTGTCCGAGCCACCGTCCGCGCTAGTTAAGACGACCAACAATCAGCGTCGGGCAAGGCGAGAATCGCGCCGCTCGTCCCCTCGAAATCTCGAGTCTCGAATCTCCGAAATACGAAAGGCTCGAGCGAGGGAGCTGGAGAAGGAAAAAAATCGGGTGAAGACAGGAAAGAAAAGACCTCCCGCGGGGTGCGCCGAAAATCCGACAATACCATCGGCGAAACTCGTGTGGCCGTTTCTCCCTCTTTCTCCCGCCGAGGATTATAAAATTAGCGACCCTAATGCAGGAAACATGGAAGCGCGCGAGGTCCCCCGCCGGACAATGGGCAGGTAGATGGTCGCGTGCACCGACCCGCCTGTCCAGGGCCTCTCTCTCGAGAAGGTCGAGTGCCCCCCGCGGGCTCCGGCAGTCGTCGGCTTCACACACGCGCAAGTGTACTCATGTAGCACCTGAGCCCCCGCCGGGGCCCTCCCAAAACAGCTACGCGCTTCCTCCTGTTTGCGCCCCGACCGGCCTGTTATTCTCGCGCGTCTCTCTTCCGGAAAGTGCATTCCAGCGGCGCTGCACGAGCCAGACCATCGGCCGGTCGCCGCAGCGTTTCGGGAGCGTGCGCCGGAATAAATTGGCCGTGAAGACGTCGCGCGGGTGCTCCTTCTTCGCACCGGGATTCCTCCGATGAATGGCGTTATTACCTCTCCATGAGAATCTCTTGAGCGAAAGTGAATGGACGGTGAAACTTGCTGAGTCCTTAAGCATTTTTCGGCAGCTTCGAATGGTCCAAATTGTAATTCTATTAGTTGTATTCTGTGGAAGTAGTTCGGCTCCGAATCTCGGCGCTTTCTCTCCGGTCCGAGGCAATTTCGCCCGTGGCATCCTCCCGGCCAGGGTACACACGGCCCCGCAACGACGCGATCTCTTTTCCTCGGCCGTACCTCTCGCCCTCCCTCTCCCTCTCTCCTCGCGCGCGCAACGTCATCCACCGTGCGCTAATCTCTCGCAGATCTGCCGCGGAATCTCATTAGAAATTCATAACCGCCGTCGACTTGCACCTCTCTCTCTCTCTCTCCCGGCGCGGCGGAGGTGCGCGCGCTGCTCTGTCCCGGGGCGAGAGGACGGAGAGGGAAAATGGAAAAAAGGAAACGCCGTGATACGAAAGAAATAAGCAGGCAAAGTACATTAAAAATTAATTACTCCGTTGATGGAAGCTAGAAGTGCCTAGGCCGAGCTGTGTATAACAGAAGGCTGCTAAGGTTGTACGCGGGCCCTGGCGCAGGGACGCGCAGGCAATCGCCGGCTTCTCTTTTTTCCCCGCTCGCTCTTGCCTCCTCCGGCGCCACCTTTTGCTGTCCTCTCCGTCGCCGGCGCGTCCATCTTGGAGAACGAAAAAGTAATTCGAGCCTACAGACGGGAAAATCAATGGCCGTGAGCGTCGAACGACCTTAGGCTGATTTAATTATGTTGTTCTTAATCTCTGGTTATACTGCTGCTAAGCATCGGGGGATAAGATTTATGAGCTTTTTTTGCCGTCGCGCGCTTCGCTCGGAGATACGATGTAAAAGCGATTTAAACGTCCAGTTTATTGATCTGAGGAATGCGCAGTTAACTGTGCCGTCGCGAAAACTAGCCTCGATTTTCTGCAATTCAACGCGATGCACCTACGTGCAACAGTAAACTTATTAGCTCACAAAAATTTTTACCACATTAATTCAAAATTAATATATAAAAGGCAGTCTACGTTTTATATTAGAGGCACTAATGCTGCAAAATACAAAATCAATTCAGATCAGGCAGGCGCAATGAAATCTCGTTTCTGTACAAGCGGACAACCGTAAACTGCATTTTCGCTCCTGGCTTGCCGCGGATTTAAACTTATCCGTAAGCCACGGAAGTCTTTTCTTTTTTTTTCTTAACTTAACCGCAGCCTACTTATTTAAATATTAGTTCGTTAGCTGTGTACGCAGACTGCGAGCTCGCCGCCTCTTCCGCCGAGGGACTAAGATAAATAGATAACTAGATTGAGGCCTCGATATCGGATTTGCGCAATGCTCTCTACGGCGGACGCGAGACACTTTCTTCAGCATCTTCCCTCGGCTCATCATCCTATTTTATCGCATCCCCGCCAACAAATTTTTTTATCATTTTATAGCGCTAAAATTGTGTGGGTACCCTTTTTCCTGAAAAAGTTTTAAGCTAGTAGATTTAGTGAATATTTAAAATAATTGTAATTTCCATTTGCAGTGCGATCTTCGAAAGTCGCTTGGACTTTTGCAATTTTTTAATCAAACCATTCCTTTACTGAATTTTCTAAATAAAAATACTCCTCGACAATTGACATTCGACAAGAAATTAAAATAAAGGAAATTCACTAATTTTGATCTATTCGCAATCGAATTATCATCCTAATTTTTCCCTTATAGTTTATACAAAGGAGAACAAAGGGTTGATGAAAAAGAACAGGTAGTATCTTTAGGTCAGTCTCCGTGGCATCTGACACGGATTACCAGGCATTTTCGGCTAATTACTAAACAAGCAAGGGTCCATCCTTCATCCTCCGCCCAGTCTCGTCACCTTTTTCTCCGGCAATCTTACCTCCTCATCGCCGACTCCCTCCCTCCCTTTTTTTTCCTCCCTAATAATTCTATCTCCCTCTCCTTCTCTCCCGCTGCCGACGGGCGCATGTGCGCGCGAGGTCGCCGTACACCCGTCCTCGTCGGCTCGTTTCGCGTCCGTCACGTCCTTCGAGTGCGCGCGCGCGCGGTGCAGGACTCGCCGGGACTCTCTCGGAGTAATTAACTGCTTAACGAAGTAAACACGACGCCATCTTAGCCGTTGCACACAGCCGCCTCTCTTTCGCAGCGGCGCCCGGAGTTTCCCACTCTTTCGCGCTGCGGACCCCCATGCTCCCGCGACTTGTCGACGCTGCAGCCTCCCACCCACCTCCGCTCGCTCTTATCGCTCTCCTCTCTTCTCTCCTCTTTTTTCCCTTATTTTTCCTTCGACTCCTCGCTCGCCTCTTTTTACCCCGGGACCGTCGGTCGCGCCGGCGGGTCTCTCCCGCTCCCGTCCTCGTCGCCTTGCTTGTCCCGGTCTTTCACCGGGCGACTCGGCGATTCTATTTGCGACCTTAAATTGATTCGCCGCTCTCAAACTCTTCATTCGGTCGCGCGAGTGATTAGAAGCGGGGGAAAGGGTGGAGACGCCCGGCCGGTAGGAGTGGCTTTCTTAATGTGCCACGTCGCCGGATTCGCTCGCGCGCCTCTTCCACTCGTCCTTTTTTCACGTCGGATAGTTGCTTTTTAGATTCCTAGAAAATCCTCGGCCCCTTCTCCCTTCCGAAACTTCGTTTAGAAAATATCGAGTTAAGCGCTGAAAGATTTAATGCACGACGCGTTGAGTAAAGCCGAAATCGAATTTAACACGGGCATAACTGCGAATTACGGCGAGCTCCTCGGAGCAAGGAAAGTCGTCTAATTTTTATTCTAATTCGCAACGACATTATACCTTTCCTCATTATCAATTCGAAAGCGCGGACGCCGCGGAAGAACCTTTAATTATAACAGTTAATGTTGCGGAAATTAAATTCATAAAATAAACCAGAGCCGGGTGAAAATCACTTAAAGGCAATAATTATAAAAAAAAAAGAAAAACAGACGAAGAGGAAGACTCGCGCTCGATACCAGCTCTCGCTTTTAGTATCCGCGAAGTGCCGTTCACCCGCGGAGTTCAGCTGCTTCTGCAAAAAAAAAAATTTCAAAACCGAAAAATAGCCGAGGGGAAAAGTGAAAAATCGCTGATCATACGGCCGCGGTCGTACCGACAATCAAGCCCGGCGCGGAACGAGCGGAGAAAATTGATCAATCGCGCATAATTGGAAAGTCCCGATAACTGGAACTCTACATACGCGCGGGAGGGCCTTTACGTGTGTGCTCAGCGAGGGGAATCGCGCGGAAAAAATGATCGCCGACGAAAATTGCCGAGCTCACCGAGCGAGGCTCGCATCGTGCGCGCCGTGGGTATGCGCCCCCCCCGAGCGCCAAACGTGTGTTTTGCCTATTCGATCCCGCACGCGCGCGCTAACTCAGTGTCTCGCTCTCTGCCTTAAGGAGGCGCGAGCGAAGAAGTGCACGAGACGAGCGAGCTGGCCCTTTTATACGCTCGAAGATTAGCAGGATCTCGACGAGTTTTTGAACTAATTAAAATTTTCAGCGAGCACTTGCCGTTATACGATGCGAGCCCTCAAAGATTGCGCGCAAGTCAATTTACAAAGTTTTTCGCGAATAACTAATTATGGAGTTGTAGCGGAAACTATTGTTCGTTTTAATTTATCTTCTTTTTCATTATTTATGCTTGCTTGCGGTATATTATTCTTATTATAAATTATTTTTGCCGAACTTCAAATGTAATTAAGTACAGCATTAGTTATTTAGGTACAAGAGGAAAGTGAATTTGGTGTACACAAGGTAACTAAAATTATAGAGGTGTGATAGCTCACCAAATAATAGTGCTCATTTAAAAAAAAAACTTTATTTATTATTTCATCATTTTTTTAGAGGATCAAGATCCACTGTGGATGCAAATGTTCTCCAGAGATTCGATAGTCTAAACAGCGTACACAATACTAGTCCAACTTTTATGTCAAACCGGTACGAAGATGCTCATTGATGCTTGAATCAGACTGGCTATTTTCTTCATAAATAAAAAGAAAGGTTGGCTGTTTAGTTTACAACCAATATTTTACTTTAAATAGTGTAGTATTACTGTGAAAACAATACCTCCTTTCATACTTTTCGCAACAAAATTCTGGAACGTAAAAAAGCGCAGCTTCACCAGAATCTACACCTGTAGGTGTTAATACTCGTTCATGGCTGATGCGAACGGCACGTCACAGGCGTATAAGAAGGCAACGTCGGATTCGCGCTCTTATGGGCGCAGAAGCGGCGAAGTCGTGCGACCCAGAGCCCGTCTATCGACCCGGCGCTAAAAAGGGCCCGCGGTGCATCCTCACCGTGCACTCATGCCCCCCTCCCCCCCTCGCGATGTGATCCACGTTTGTGATGTAACGCCGCGCGCTGCAGCCGGCTCCATCGGCCGAGAGAGCGAGAGAGCATCGGATTGTCTTATTTCACTCATCCGTCTGAGCGCCGGGCCGATGCAGTGGGCCCCTTTTACGGCGAAAATTTCGTGCCGCCGATGCGATCGCTCCGCGAGCGATATCGCGGGGACCCGCCGCTCCGGGCGAGATATTGTGCAAATGTTGAATCGGCTGATGTCTTTTTTTTCACCGCCGGCAAGCTGGGAAGTTATTTGGGTGTCGGTTGCACGCCGCCTCGTGAACGTCTTCTTTATTTTTACACGTGGATCTATCGGACCTTCTATTAGTGATATCTTCATTGGTCTGGAATGGGGGGTTTTGAAACAATCGATTCAAAATTTTTATTGCCTCCGAAGTATTTCTTGCACCTTACGTTTTACTGTCGACCTATCGGCGAGATATAAAAAGGTGTTGCAATTTTATCTTGCTGTTAAAATTCCAGCGCTATATTTTAGTTACGTGTAACTTACATTAGCAGTTTATTTTATTTTATTTTGATAAATTTCGTTCCTTATTTCAATCTTCGTTATTCGAAGCTCAAACTAGCAGGTTGAATAATAGTCGAACGACGTAAAAAATCAATCTGGTATTCTAAAAGGCTCGAAGCATCCATCAAAAAGTATCAGCATCAACCGAAAAGGCAAGGAGCATTTGTAATGGGCCACATCGATAGCGGCTCACCGCGAGCTCTCGCGGGATAACCGATTAATTTTGCGGGTCTCGCTCGCGCGAATCTGAAATTAAGATAAAAATAAAATATATATACGGCGGGTATCGCGAAGGGCAGACGTCGGAAGTTCAAAGTTCGCTCGGCCATCACTCCGAGCGCTAAATCCGCGCGGTCAAACTTGCACATAAAACGTACACGTACACAGCGGCCGGTGCGATCTCCCGACGTTATATGCCCCCCTAGTGTATATACACCTCCGCGCATCGAGACCTCTCTATCACTCTATCGTACCTAACCGTCTCTCTTTATCTCCTCGGCGTGTACAAGCCCCCACTAAATTTCTCTCGTGCATGCACATGGAGCCTGCGCGGCGCGCGGGAAAGAGAGCGAGAGGGAGGCATGTGCACGGAAGGTCCGCGCCGCGCGGGTGAGTGAGTGAGTCGTGCATCTCTCCCACAATTAGTCGAGATCCATTTTATTCTCCCCCCGCTCCCCCAGCGGGTGGAAGAGGATTTATCGTCCGGGGTGACTTTATAGATCAGGCGCGCGAGCGGCCGGGAAAGAGAGAGGGCGACGTCCGTGGGCGCGAGCCGCGCATCCTCCTCGCCCGGGCGCGAGTTTGTTTATGGCCGAGCCGAGGAGATCGCCTCGCGAAGATTGAGACGCTATTCACCACCGTCGTGCGGATAACCGATATCGAAGAGCCGACCCCGCCGGGATGCGGTTTCGTGCGGCGAGCGCCTCGGTTCTCCGAGCCGCTCTTTACTTCTTTTTTTCCATCAAAACCGATCCCGAGCCGACTGATCAGTCCCGGGTACGTGCTGCTTCTTGCGCGTCCCTCGAGCGAGCCGCGCTTGTTTATGCGCGTTGCGCAACTTTTTGGCACCTAGAGATGTGGACTACGATCCGAGGGATCAAATACATTAGCTGCAAACTGCCTTTGACTTTTTGAGATTTTGCGAGAAAAGCGTTAATAACTGTTTACTGGTGATTATAAAAACTATGATTATTAGACAAATCGATTATAATTGATTGAACTAGC
>UXGC01001198.1:0-31213 GCA_900480045.1 Eurytoma adleriae
TTACAAGGGAAGAAGACCGTAAGTACATTTTTCAATGAAATTTCTCATCGGAGCCTCATTTTTCGATGCTTTTCTTGTATTTAAACGTACGTAATGGAAATATTTGTAGATTTTTTTAAATATCTTATATTTTAATTAGATTCAGTTTTTCTCAACGAATCGATTGATATATAAAAAACTCAATCTCGAAAAAAATGCGACTTACGTGTCTTTGTATAGAGACTAGGGAATACTTATAATGATTAAATCCACACCCATCACTTTTTTATAAATTATCACGTCGTTTGAATATATATGTATAAAGAAAGTCTTAATTCATCTTCAATTATTACAATCTAAATTAATAATATCAGCTCAATAATATCAACTCCTCAAAATCCCAACTGCGCGCAATTGCTCGATATCCTAAAAATAACCCCGCCAAATCAAACCTGTAAAAAGAAAAAAAAAATAAATAAAAATCCGCCAGCTCTTACTCATCGCGACCTTAAACTCAGCTGTGCAGCGATGTCTGCGCGTCGCCGCGCCGGCGTGCCTCGCATACGCGATATATCTCGCGCAATATCAATCGCGCATTTCCCCGAGGCTCGTGGTTTAAAGTCCAGCGTCGAAAAATTATCGCCGTCTCCCCCTCTCCCCGTCCGCCGCCGCCGCCGCCAGACAGTCCCAAATCCAGCCAGACGTCTCGCGAGCACACACGCGTCGACGCAAAAAAAAGGGAGAGAGAGAGAGAGGGCGAGCAAAAAAAAAATAAAAACACACCGCCGCCCGCATACACACCGGGCCGAGGCTGGCGCGGGCGTCGTACGTGTGTGCACGCACGCGTGTGTTGGTGGGAGCGCGACTCTCGCGCGGCGCGGCGGCGCGACGGGAGAAACAAGCTCTGCGGACGCGAAAAGGGACGGCGGCGACGAGGACTCGAGTAGGCGCCCCGATTGTAACGCGCGCGCGTGTGTGTGTGCACGAGTGTCTGCGCTCCGTCTGCCCATGGCGCGGGCCTCCCGGAGCCCATCCGCGCCCTTCGACCGATAAGCCCACACGGCACACGCAGCAAGTGCATACCTGCGCTGCACAGGGGACGACCGCCGACTCCGCGCGTTGCCGTGCGTTCCTGTGCTCTTGGCTGCCCGCTCCTTTTTTTTCGGGGGTAAGTACCTCGCAGCGTCCACCGTGGCTCGCCTCTTTTATCGTCGTCTTATCGATTCCACCATCGCACTGGCCCCTCCGCGTACTTACGCGTGGGTGCGAATTGCACCTCCGGGCGCGAATTCCGTTCCCCCCCTGTTTTTTCCCTTTTTTTTCGAGGCTGTGCTCCTTTTACCGCCGCGGTGCTCCTCCTTTTTGTCGACGCGAAAAAGAAGAGGAACCGCGTTGATGCGCCGCTCGGAGAATTGCAACGTCGACCTTTTACTTTTGTTGCGGCTCGTGCGTGTTGTATTGTAGGGAAAAAAGTTGATCTTCGTTTTTCCTTTTTTTTTTATCAGTGATAATTTTAGCTAGGTTAGACACTTGTTTGTTGTTTCTCTGTGTTTATGTTTGTGTTTTGTACGTGCATGTGTCATTGGTATTTATCAGTATCTTTCTGCCTTCTAGATGTAGAACAAGCTCGAGCGTGCAATTTGTCAGGATCGATGGCTACATGACATTCTGGAACGATTGAAACAGACACCGAGTGTCTTCAGAGAAAGTTAAACAAATGTAGCTTTTAAAGTGCAGAAGTGATGCAAGCATTGGTAGACGATAATTTTTTTACGTTGATTGCTTGGACAAAAGCCACGTTGGGTACATTAGTAGACTGAGGCCCAATGATCTGACTGTAAAAATGGCAGCGCATAAAATGCATCACTAATGAATCAACCAGAGTTCAAGTGGCCCATGAAGACACAATGAAAGCCATTGTATTATTTGTACTAGTCACTGTCGTCTGCAGTGCAGGCTTCACCCTGGTCGCAGCTGATAAAATATGCGCTGTTAGAAGGAGTGATGACAAAAATATATTGGAGCAGCAAAATTCTGCTGACGACATTGAAGATGCTTTTAACACCAATAATCACAATCAGGTGTGTATCGCTTTCTTAAGAATCTACCGTAAAGTAGAAGTAATATTTTTATTAATATTATTGTCTTATTTGTAGACTGATGTAAAATTTGAGAAATGCAATCAATATTGTTATGCATTATGGCAAGAAGAAAGTACATCAAATGGGACTAAAATAAATATTTTCCTGCAAGGTATATAATATATAAAAGTTTTTTTTATAAATGCATTTATTATTAAATTCAATGGTGAAAATAAAATTCTTTGACAATGTAGGTTGTTGGAATCAACAAGGACAAGATTGTGAACATACAGATTGTATAGCTAACCGATGGACCAAAGCTCTAAACAATGCTAAATTCTGCTGCTGCAGAGAAGATTATTGCAATGTTAATGTAACAGATCCATTTGAAAATAAATTATTGTTAACCAGTCCAGCAAGTAAGAATAATTTAAGTGTGATTATTGCAGGTATTTTTTATTTCATTTATTTTATTTTGCAAAAGGGAATTTTTAATTTCTTAGTTCGCAATAATTTTATTAATATTATGATTTTTTATTAGTTTATATTTCATTTATAATAATTTATTTTATTATGTTAATTATAATCGAAATTGAAATTTTCCTTATTTTCTATTTGTTTTTGCTTTTACTGAATTCAAAATTTTTTAAACAAATATTTATTTTCAGCAACAGAACATTTGGAACAGGTGGACTCAGAACATTTGATGCTTATTACAGTGACTACCTTAGCTTGTGTTTTACTAGTCACTTTTACAACCTTTATTTTGATATACCGAATCTATAAAAATAATATTTTAATGAGATTGGGTAAACCACTGCCTTACAATGACAATTATAACGAGGGTAATGGACTCAGAACTGGTACTTACACTGTTGACCATTTGAAATTAACGACTTTAGTTGGTGAGTGTAGTGGACAGAAAACTGTAAACATTTTATTAAAAATAAAATTCTTTCAAACAATAATTTTAATAATTTTCAAAATAGGTCAAGGAAGGTATGGAACAGTATGGCAAGGTAGCATGGGAGAGGAAGAAGTAGCTGTAAAAATCTTCCCTGGCCATTATCAAAGTTATTTTTTGAATGAAAGGGAGATATACTGTTTACCATTCATGGAGCATCCTTCATTATTACACTATTATGGTAATAACATTTTAACAATTTTTTTTTTACTTACATTGGAATTGACCTCGACTATTAATTGCGTATTTATCCGTCAGGTTCTGACGAAAGAGTGAGTATGGATGGAGTTACTGAATATCTAATGGTATTATCTTACGCACCTGGCGGTACCTTGACGGAATTTTTGCGCTACCACACATTTGATTGGATGTCGTTTTGTAAAATGGCCCTTTCCATCGTAAAAGGACTGGCGTATTTACACACGGACATTCGTAGAGGAGGTAAATTATTATTTACAAAATAACATTTATTTTTGGATTTTACCAAATATACTTACACTTTTTCATCTTTGCAGACAAATTCAAACCCTGCATAGCACACAGAGACATGAATTCAAGGAATATACTGATCAAATCCGACGGCAGCTGCTGCATTTGCGATCTTGGACTCGCGGTTCAAATCTCGGGTTCTAAATATTACTGCAACGGAGAAGAGCAGCACGCCGAAACAAAATCAATTAATGACGTAAGCTTTTCTTTCAAAGAATATTGCACGCAGAATTTATTTATGTTAAAATTAAACAAAAAACTTTCTAAAACATTTTAAAATTTACATCGGAATTTAGTAGTAGGTAAAAAACGAAAACTCAAAGTGGAGAGTGTGAAAACGCTTGTTGCTTTCAGGTCGGCACGTTGCAATACATGGCGCCGGAGGTGCTCGAAGGGGCCGTAAATCTGCGCGACTGCGAGAGTTCTTTGAAGCAAATCGACGTTTACGCGATGGGCTTGATCCTCTGGGAACTGGTATCGCGCTGCAGCGACGTTTATGTTCCCGGTGCCGAGGTACCGCCGTACAGGCAGCCGTTCGAAAAGGAAATCGGTACGCTCGGCCTCTCCTCTAGCTTTTATCGCTTCCGGGGTGATTCCGGAAACGTCGTAAAAAAAAATATTACTTTTTGCGCGCAGGACTACACCCGACGTTCGAGCAAATGCAGGTGCTGGTGTCCCGCAACAAGGCGCGCCCGCTGCTGGAAGGGAATTTGGCCGATAAACCCGGAGTGCGCTTAATTCGGGAGACGATGGAGGACTGCTGGGACTCCGACGCCGAAGCCAGACTGACCGCTCTGTGCATCGAGGAACGAATAATGGAGCTTCAGTCGCACCGAAGTAAGTAATTCATAGCGATTCTCATCGCGCATTTGATTAATTAGATCTAATCAATTTGAGGATCGTTAATAAATTAAGCAGCTATTGGATCGTTGGACAAATGCGACGGTGAATTTTTTAATCAAAATGAATAATGTACAGAATCGTAACAACTTCTGTTTTTATAAATAAAATACGATAAATACTTTATCCAGTTTTTTTATAAATAAATAAATCATTCGTTAACATTTTCGTAACAAATTTCAGTTACGATGTACTTCACGGACGGAAGCCCGATGGTGAATTCCCACTGCGGACTTGTGCCTTCGACAACGAACAGTCTTTACGATACCCCGCATCACGAGGGCTCGCACGTCGTACAGATGCCCGATCACGACGTTGCCGTGGACAATTTAGTGACTCTGACCCCGACCGAGGGCAGCGCGCACGAGCACAGCGGTAAGTCTTTTCGGTTAATCGCTCGTTTCACGTGCTTTTGAAGCAGATAAAGCAGCGGCTGTAATCTATTTCAAAATATTGCTAATTCAAGTTCACATTAACCATTCATGGTTTTGATAACATTCAAACGAATTTTAATATTTGGCATTTGTAGAATTTATTTATATAAAAAAGAATTTTATATACATAGAATTAATTACACTTATTTTAAAAATAAAGTACACAATATTGTACATTTTTTAGTTTGTAAAAATAAATATTTACACCGGTTTTATGCTTCTGCCATCTCTGTCACACATATTTTAAGAGGATCCTCGAAGAATATTTCTACATTTTCACTTGAATTCATAGAACCATCAGACTCTAGGCAATTTTCCTGTAATGTTGAGAGAAAATTAGGTATTATTGCAAGAAATGAAAAAATTTGAATAAAAGTTTACATACATAAGTTTCAAATGTGTCATCAATGTTTTGGTGGCTGTCATTACTAGTAGCCTCAGTCTTACAGAAGTTTGAAAGTTTTCTCCATATGTAGAATAGATTGGTGTCTTCTATTTCTCCAGTCCATTCATTGTTTTCCTTAACACTTCTAAATGACTGAAGTGTTTCGAAGTTCATCAAACTTTCTACAACTTGCAGAACTTTTTCATAGGTTGCAGTTGATTCTTCTTCCTCTTCTTGAATTAATATTTCATCAGGAATGAAAGGTGTAACTTCAATTTGTTCAGTTATAATTTTTTGCACAGCCTTCTTAGGAATTTTATTGTAATTAAGTACATTTTCGGACAAAGGGTGCAATCCACATGTGTGAAATCCATTTGTTAAAATGTTTGCTACATCCAAGGATTCAAGAACTATTTTAAATAAAGGTGCAATATTTTCTTTTAATAAGTTTACTGCTTTAGTTTCAAAACGATAATTGTCAAGTGCAGCTTTCCAAGCTTGTTTCAAAGGTGGAAAAAGCGCTACATCTAGTGGCTGAAGTATGTGTGAACAGTTTGGGTGTAAAGCTATCAATTCAATCCTATTCTTGAAACAAAAATCTGTTAAAGAGAAAGTCAAGTACGGTACTCGACCATCTACAAACAACACGACAGGAAATTCTATTTTATTTTCATTCAACCAAAAAAATAAACAATTAGATACATATTCATAAAAATTTTCAGCTGTCATGTATCCAGTTTCCGATTTGCCGGCTTTCCAATTTTTTGGCAATTTTTCACAAATTGTTGCTGGTATCCTTTGATAAACGTACAATGGCATAGGTGGTACCAATTGACCAGCGGCATTGCCTGCAAATTGCACTGTCAAGTTTTCTGTATTGTCTAGACCCTCCGGACTCTGCAGAAGGCAATTTTCCGTACAGAATATCCTTGTTGGATCGATATTTAGCAACTGCTTTTTTTCCAAGTGCGCTCTCAAATTTTTAAACCACCTTTTGATACCCTCTTCACTAGAAGCAGTTTTGGCGATCAAAGCATTTTTGTTGATCACATCAACTATGTTGTCGTGTCGCCTCAGAAAGCTCTGGTACCAGTGACGACCTGGTCTGCCATTGGAAAAGGGATTCTCCCTCTTCAAAATTTTCACAAGCAGAGCTACGCTGTTCAACAGCTGCGGCTTGCTCACTGGTATCCCTCTCCTGCTGCACTCGAAGATCCATTGTACCAGTGTGTTCTCCTCCTCGGTAGTGAGCACAGTGTCAGGACCAGGTCGTCTGTCCGAGTACTTGGCCATCTTTTTGTTGTGCAAAGTCGACCTGGGTATGTGGTACTTGTGACTAGCAGAGTTTATCGGCATACCCGCCTGTATAGCGGTCAAGGCCTCTTTGAGAGTCTCCTTGCTGTAGAGCAGCCGCGAGTTCTTCTTCGGTTTCAGGCTCATTCTGTCGGGTCAAATTGCAATGTTTTTTTTAACCGAACCTTAGATTTTTTCAAGCTCGTCGCAAAAATATCGGCGCATCGCTGGCTCTCGTCCGGCCGCAGCGACAAATAAACATTCCCCGAGCGATGCGCACATCGGTCTTTTTATAGTTTCTTAGGTTATGTCACTGACTCTGTAAACAGCTGAGTCGACCCAATCACCGAATAGTGTAGGTGGAGCGTACCGTATACTATTTGTTTTACGTCACATTTTTAATTTGATGATGAATGAACTTAATCTTATTTTTATTGTTAAAAAAAATAATACAGGCGTAGGGGAAAAGGCTTATTTTAATTATTTATTAATTTGTTAATAAAATATTTATTTATTAGTATTTTTTTATTTAAAACAATTAATAATACAGACGGTTTACATATCCTCTTGCTCAACATTTACATATGTTGCTTGTATGTACGGTCCACTGGACTTAGTCTGCAGCTATTTTATGCACTTTAATTAGCTATAAATAGTTTTATTTATCAACAAATCTTCAAATGCTTATTCTTAAAGAATCAATAATAATATAATGAAAAAAAATTCATACATCTGTGAATGTTCATTTAATAATAAATTATTTAAAAATCTGTTTTTTTAATTTTGATAGTCTTTTATGAATTTATATTAATAAAAGAAACTTTTTTTTAATGAAGAAAAGTTTTAAATTTTACAATTAAAAAATTTAAGATATTATTTTTTTTCTTAAAAAAAAAAAAGATTTTAAAATGCAATTTTCTCAAAAACACAAAAAGGTAGACTTTAGCCATTGCGCAGATAAACCATAGGTATTTTTCCTTACATTATTTAAATTTTTTTATTTTGCATATTTAAATTCTTTAAAATAAATTAAATTTTTCTGAGTTAACGAAAAACAAACACTTAAAAAGTTTGTTACTTTCATTCTCTCAAATAAATACCTCAGATATTCATATACCTAGGGTCACTCTTTCTCTGCAAAACAGGTGAAGAGTTAAAAATTTACTCGATTAATTAAACAATTGAAAAACAAGCCAATGGGAGTTTTCACTTAAATTCAATTAGGAGGAGCAATAATTTTTTTTCACATTTCATTGTATCCACCTGACGGAATATTGAAAAGTAATCACCACATATTTTTTATTTTTTCAATATAATAATTATTAAGAAAGATATCGCACTTTAAAAATTCATGTGACGTCACGTTTGTACACTAAATAGATATACTACATCGTGTAACCACAGTAAGCTTTAATCTGCTGTACCTTCATTAATAAACGTTGAAAAAAGAAAAAAAACGCGTCGAATATCTTTCAACATTCTATCAGATGGATGAAACGGAATTTTTCACTTTTCTTCCATCACACGAAAAAATATTTTTAAAATTAATATAATTCTAATTACACGCTTTAAAATTGCAGGTAAAAATTCGAACGAACTGGCAGCAGCGGCAGCGGCAGCGGCGGCGGCCGCGGCTGCCGGCAGCAACGGGCCGGCGCCGCCGCCGCTCCAGCCGTACCAGGGCCGGAATCCCTGCATGGAGCGCAACCTGATGATGCAGTCGGACTCGTGCGAGGAGCTCGGCTGCCACGGCAACATCCTGGTCAACAAGTCGGCGAAGCACGCGCTCAACGACGCGAAGCTCGCGGCCAACAGCGAGACCCAGAGCCTCGTGCCCCACGACTACCTCGGCCAGCAGCAGCAGCACCAGCAGCTCCACCACCTCGCCGGCTCCCAGCAGCTGGCCCTCAGGCCCGTCACCCCCATACCCTACGTGCAGGTGGGTCTCCTACGAGACGAGATGCTGGTCTTAGCTTATTAGGTTTTTCACCGATTAAAGTACCCTGGTAGAAAATTATTGGAATGTGAGGCAGGTGAATCGATGAATAAAGTTAAAACGCACAGGATACTTTTAACTTAAACGAATTTATTAGCGCGAGGAAGGTACGTCTGTTCACGAGGACTGCTGCTTATACTGTAAAAAAATCATGAAATTTAATGTAAATGTAATGGAAGCAAATATTAAACATGTAACTGAAATTTAAAACTTTTACTTAAGCTTGGCATGTCTGATTTTTTTAATGTACATGTTTAAGTTTTGCTTCCATTACAGTACATTAAATTTAGTGCACTTTTTTTTACAGTATACTAAGGCTTAAAAGGCAGAGACTAAGCCTTAAAAGCAAAAATGAAAAAACGTTGAAGGAACCGTTGTTTTAGCAGCCAAGCAAGCTGTGTCGCATGTGTGCTAAATTGCACTGGGACCGAAGGGTCCTGGTCATATTTCTGTGGACTGCTCTTTTCCTAATCCGTCGTCTTAATCCGTCATAATCCGTCCGTAATCCGTCGTCCTTTTCTCGGACCCTGTTTACAATAGCACTTTATGCGCTCTCCAGTTGTGGACTCAAACTGAATAAAAACTGAGCTGTGAATGCACAGTTATTCTTTGTCGAGTGATTTTTGAACAATATATTTGAATAAAGACACTATATTGAAATAAAGACGCAAATAATCTAACGAAAATTAACCATAAGTAGGCAACAATTAAAATGAGGTAAATTTCATTCTACGGTAGAATGAAATTCGACTCTATGAGCAAATCACTCCATAATTTGAATGAAATTTCAATTTAGCCGATTTAGAGTGTACGGCACGTGTTCTCGTCAAAAATGCATTGAAATAGGGTTTTTGTTCAAGTGGTATACTTAATTTTTACGCAGAAAATAGGCACATTATACACGTGGATATTCTTATGTTAATTTCGAAGGATGATTACTTAGACAACACCTGTGCATTTCTTACACTTATCTATTGTTATTCATTGCCCCCATTCTTCCAAGCTGGAGCTCGCTTTTACGAGTGTCTATTTTCATTAATTTACTACCGTATTTGAGTATGACTTCATTGAGACACAATTTGTCAAGACTTATATTTTCAATAATCTAAAAGTGTTACAAAAAAGTTTTAAATATCAACTTTAATTATAATTCTTCTATACTCCACTGAACCCGTCTTTTTTACTTTGCAAATTAAAAAAATATTTTTATATTTTAATATTAAGAACTCTTGAAACCATAAATTAAATTATTTCATCCTGTATATCTAATACTAAAAAAATTCACAAAAATAAACTTATGTTTTCATTCTTTCCGATAGAGTACAACCCCTTAAAGTTAAGAAATTTATATAAATATAAACTGGAATTAAAAATAACGTAAAACTGTTTATTGCCCATGTAGAACGTGATTTCGGAATGCAGCGGCGGCAGCTCCTCGTACAACAAACTGAAGCAGACGAACGTCCAGGAATCCTGCTACTCGGCGCTGCCCAATTCCGCGCTGGAGAGTCCGCGCCGTCGTCGCTTCTCCGGCTGGACGAGCCTGAAGAAAATGCTCTCGAGCAGAAAGCTGATGTACTCGCAGCACCAGCCCGCCTACAGCAAGTGCCAGATCGACCGGGAGGACTCGAAGTCGAACCTCCTGGCCGGCAAGAACGCGGCGGCCCAGCCGCAGCCCAAGATCGTCGAGACGAACGTGAGCATCTCGCCGGGCGGCAAGTACGTCAACGGCATCGTCGCCGACTCCCGCCAGCCCGAGGCGAAGACGGCGCAGCCGCAGCAGGGCACCTCGCGACCGTCGACCCTGCCGCTGGTCAATCTCAAGGCCAAGCGCAACGAGCAGCCGAGCCTCAGCCGACAGGAGAGCCTCGACAGGTTCCACGAGGTGTTCAACACGGGCTCCAGCTCGAACGTCGCCCTGAAGGACCCGCACATGCGTATCAAGACCCCGGGCGATCTGCCGCCCTCCGTGCGCAAGGTGCGCGGCCGCAGCAACCAGTCGGCTGCCGCGCGATTCTCCCTCTACGACGACCGCATCATGTGCAACATCCTCAACGAGGAGGGCGGCGGCTCCGCCACCGGCGCCCCCGCCGTCTCCTCCAACTCCGTGCCCTTCGGCATGGACTTCGCCGACGAGCAGCTCACCGTGCAGTCCAAGTTCGACGCCAAGGACGTCACCTGCTTCTAATCAAAAGAGAGCGACCCGCGGATGCGTGAGAAAGCGAGATGTGATTTATTAACGGATGACTTGCTTTTCTTTTCTTTTCGTTTCAGTGCTTCCACGTTCTATCGTTGACACTTTGCTTTCGCTGTGTGTGTTTCTTTTTTTAATGCGTTTGTGTATACAATGTGCAAGTGCCTCGGTTTTGACTGAGAACGTTGCGTTGAACGGCGAATGGTGCGCAGTAGGTCCATTGTTAAGGAATTAGATAGAAAAAGTATATAGACGCAAGTTGATAGGAGTAATTCGACGATTATTAATAACAATAGTTGTAAGTGATTAAGGATAAAGCGTTTCTATTAGGACTGTGGATTGTTTGCCGTTCAATCGAACGTTCAAATTTTAAACAAGTCTCGCTGGATTTTCTCACGTCGCTTGTTTCCGTTGAGGTGGAAAGCGAAAGGATTGCTGACTAGAAGCACAGAGCCGAGGGCAGCAGTTGTACAGATTGTGTACAGAATTATATATATTATAAATACATTCGTATAAGTATATTACATTTTATACTTAATGGCAAACAAAAGAAAACAAATATAGTCGTTCGTAAATTCGATATTATAAAATACAAAAAACGAGGAGTATATTGTGCGATGATGTATAACATTTTACGACGAAATACCTGTGATTTTTCGATATTTTACGTTTTTACTCGTGGACAATTAAATCGCGACAAGTTTTAATGAACTTTAATGCAATGATTTTACATTTGCAAAGCATCATTATTATGCGTAACATATATTTGATACTCTGAATTAGGTTTTGATAAAGTATTTAAGGATATCTTTTTTAAACATTTTTGTTCGCTTTAATATGTTATTTGTTATAATTTTAGAGCACCAATATTAGTAATATTTACTAAAGTTTTTAATTTAATTACTATTTTATGTTATTCCTATAAAAAATTAGTTATAAAATTGTTTGATTAATTAATTTCGAATGATATTTTTACGAAAGGTTGAAACGTGTTAAAAGATAATGCTCAACGAAAAGCTGTTAAAAAATTATACATCAATTTTAGAGTACTTAATATACAAAAATGGCACAGAATATAAAAATAAAAAGATCGATTTTTTATTGTAAAAAATTTAATAAATTTTAATAACTAATAAATCGTACAAAATCACAGGTCATAGTGTTTAAGAGTGATTTTCAGTTTTTCCTCTCAACGTTAGGTTAAAGTGATACGAAAGTCATGTACAATGCTTGAGAAAAAGAAATTTTTCAATTCTGCGATGATTGTAATTCATTATTATGTAAACGCTGAATTGTCGTATAAATTCACGGACTACCGTTGCTACGAGAGATAAACGATAATTCGAGAGGTACGATAAAGATTTGTTTACGATTTTGTTTAAAAATCGGTTGCAATTGAAAGTCCAATATTCGTTTTTACGATTCATTATCGTATTGCAATTAGGACATTATAGAACTTTTTTAACGAAAATTGAGTCATGTAAAAAGCGTTCTTTAGTCAATATGTTGACAGTTTCGGAGTTTAGCGAAGTAAAAAAAAAAACAAAGATAAGTGCAATGACACGATTAATAAAATTATGTACTCAAGGCGCGCCATCGCAAGTCCGTTAGAAAGCAACGACGTTATGTGATCGGATTATTATTATTTTTTATTATTTTTATTATTATTATTTTATTATTATTATAATATTAGTATGAATTCGAAGTGACTGTTCGAAACATTTTAGGATCTCTTTTTCCAAAGAAGCAAAGCTTCGTAAGGACTTTAGGCAATGTAATTGTTTTGTTACTAATAGACTTTAAGGAAATAAAACTAATGAACAAAAGAAAAAAAAGAATTATAAAAGAAGCGAGTAGTTGTGGCGACGTTATTCTGACAAGTTCTTATAGATGTAATATCTGCAAAAATCACATTGTGCCCAATACTTTCCAAAGTGAACACAACTACATTCCAAGTGTAATATTTTTTATTTTTTATTTTCTTTTTTTTTTGGTTGAATAATTTATATTCTAAAGAGACGTTTTTTTCTACGCTTGTTCGTGTAAGTAGATTTTGTCAAAGAAGTTTTTTGCAATTATATGTAAACTAATGAAAGGTATTAATTGAATGTATGTAAAGCACGTGTTTTTTTAATAAAATACGATTACATCCCCAAGAGCTGATTTTTTACTATCCTACTAATACAAATTTTACTTATTTAAATAATATAAGGTTAATATAAAAGAATCATTTTGTTTGTTTTTTAAGAAGGAAATAGAAATATAAAAAATTTTTAAACCTTTTTGTGAAATCTGAGTTATTAAGTACAATCTAAAATTTGTCCTGTTCTAAGAAAATATAACAGAAAAAAAATGTTGTACAAAATACTAGCTGAGGTAATTTCGTCAGTAATAAAAACTTCAGATTTTAGTAAAAAAAATTGTAAATAGTCCATAATATTATGTGTAATGTTAAATTAATTTGTGGAGAGTCTCATAGGCATTTCAATTTAGAAATACATTACCTTTTCATTATATTAAAAAATTTTTAATGTTTTTTCAATTAAATGTTACTTCAAATTGCAAACATAGAGAAGCAATCAATCTAAAGATTAATTAATATTATTTTATTGTAGTTGTTTTACGGAGATATGACAGCTGAAAGTATTTCTTTAAAAACTTAACAGAAATGTAAAAAATTCAGAGTTTTAAAAACAAAAGTAGAACTTTTTTCCATTAATATCCAATTTAAAAAAATACTCTCTAATAAAAAAGCTTAATTACAAGAATTCAGTAGAAACCACTCCTCACGCCATATTTATCTTTTCACACCACCTCAATACAGCGTCAAGTCTTCCACGGGCTCTATTCTGAAAAAATTTTTGCGATAAATCCGTTTATCACTACTCAATTTTATCCCGTTTCTTGTATGCTCACAATGTATAAAAGTGTTCAAATTGAGTAGTGATTAATTGATTTATCGCAATATTTTTTTTCAGAATAGAGCCCTAGTCGCCTCTGATTTGAAAATTCCCGCGAAGCGCGGAAGCCGCCCGGCGCTGCGCGCGCATCCCGCCTTCCCCCTCCCCGAGGCGCTCAAGCTCCGCCCCAGGCGAGGAGGCGAGAGCGCGGAGAGGAGGGGCGAGAGGCGCCGCGGATCATCTCTCGGTAGTGTCTCGTTTTCTAGCTAATCAGACGTGTCTCGACTTCGGCAGAGCGAGGACGTGCGCCAAGTTGATCCGTGCCTTCCTTGCGATCGTCCAGTGCGCCGTGTGTCACCGTCTACAGTCCGCACCATCCACTGCTCTCCTCTCGTCCGAGCTTCCCGGTGGTGCCCGATCAGCCCGCAGCCTCTGGCGCATCGCCGACGGCTGCTGCAGTGCACCGTGAGTACCCACACACTCGCATGCAACACCTACATTCGACGTACAGAGCAAAATCTCGCGAGCCAGCGAAAGGAAGAAAAAAAAACTCTCCCGATTGATCGGCGCGTTTTTGTTTCTCTCGCCGTTTCGAAAGTCCGCCGGATTTTCTCTCGCGCGCACACGACCTTTCGCTTTGTTGCCGGCCCATAACGCGGCTCTAGTTTTTTTTTCACTCGCCTCCGGGTGAAAGGTACGTGCGCCGCTCCCGCGGACTCTAGCCGCTGATCTTTCGCGGAGTCCGTTCTCTCCGCTGGCGCGCGCGACTAACCCGAATATTCTGACAGCTCGCGCGGAATGTGCATCGCCCGGCGGATCCTCCGTCCGTTTTTTCTCCCCTCGCGCAGCAGTGCAAGTGTGCACACGCGCGTGTCTGTGCAATCGGAAGTGATGGCGAAATTTTCGCGAGGCGGATCTTTTTTTCGCCCGCTGGCAGGCCTCCCACCACCTGCCCCCACGAGCGCATCGAGTAGATAAGGCGCGGCGCGCGCGAAGTGTGTCGAGGTGCATTCCGAAACGCGCGCGGCCCCCCCTCCCCCTGCCCTCCCCGCGTGAAAGTCTTGTCTTGTCGTCAAGCGGTCTCTCTAGCCGATCGCGGCTGCTATGTAGGTGTTGCACGTGCGTGCGGTGCCTAGTATTCAGTGTTAGAAGCATTCCGCTAGTTTTCGGACCTTCAATTGTTTCGCTCGCTTTTTTTCTCTCGCGCTGTTGGCGCGACGCGATTTCAAAGTCGCGCTTGGAACGCACGGCTCGTTAGGCCCCGCTCGTTACTTCGTCCGGTGAAGTATGTGTTTATTGTATATAGTATGCGCGAGTAGCGAAAAATTTACATACTCTTTTATTCTGATGAAATAACATACGGAAAACGCCCGATTATCGCATATAAGCGTAAAATAAATCGGCATTTTCGCTCGTTATACTATAATAGTATATTACGATACGAGTGCGATAAAAGTGATTTTTGAACTCGTGTGAGGTTAGCGCCCGAGCACTTTTACCGCACTTGTAGCGTAATATTCTATAGTAATTTAGTAGTTATTAAATTTTTTAATATTTTTGAAGAAAAAAATGTTTGCGAAACTTTGTAGTGTACGACATAAAAAAAAAGTACGGTAGTAGCTTTCTCCGCTCGTGAAGTAGTTTGTTTACTTTTCAAGCGATGGAATGCAGAATACCAGTGTATATAGAGCGAGTTCAGACATTAATGTTTCCTTTTAACATTTGAATTTAAATATCGGATGTTGTGCAAATTGCTTAATTTATAAAAGTATTTTACGCTGCGGTACATTTCGATCCAAATTCAATAAGTCGCGTTAAAATTTACAAAGTTAATAGTTTAATGCTTGTAACGGAGCTTAATGGTAAATTACATCTGCGCGAACGGCGTTTGTTTTGTGTTTGTATATATATGTACATACTCCCGACGTGCATCCCCTTTTTGTTTTTAAAATGTGTGCGTTGGCAATGTCAAAGAGAGATTCTCGTTGAACGGCAGCTCTTTGAATGGGATATTTAGTTTCAAATTGGTTCCATTACGGTTACTTTTATGCAGCTGCTTGCTCTTATTCATATAAATACAAATATTTCGCTGCATTCGTGTACTGCAAATGTGCTATATGTATTTTAAATATACGGAGAGGAGCAATTTTTATTTCTCCTTTTTTAAATAAAAAACGAAAAAATTCATACTAGGATTTTTAAATATGCGAAAATTAGGTAAAAATTGGTATAACAATCAAAAATTTTACTTGAGTAGTAGAACTCAGCTGTAGTGAGTTCAGTAGTTGACTCAGCTGTTTTAGTTTCTACATTGATTTTTGAATAAATTGATTTATTTCAATTGAAGTTTTTGAAATATTATAATAACTTTATTACTATTTCATAAAAATTAAGAAAACAAACTTTAAAATTGTAACTAAGCTTTAAAACATAATTATCCGCTTTAAATATTTCTCGGAAAATACTAAAATAAAAATTTCGTTGCGCATTAACTGCGAATTACCCACGCTCTAATTCACACTGAAATGGCATATTTCTCATTTAATAAAAATAAAAATAAAAATTAGCCTTTCCAGTAATATTTGTCATAAATTTTTCAAAAATAATAACATCCAACTTGTCAACAGTCAATTCTATTTCTTGTCAGTCAATATTTTTCTACTTTTTGTTTATTTTCACATCTTCGAATTTAATTATATTATCGAAAAGGTTTATTATTAAAACATATCATTCAGTTGCGAATCGAACGATTCGCTTCGAAATGAAAATTTAACCGTGAAACCGTTGACTACACTCGAGCGCGTGCTTCCGGTGCTGAATTAATTATATGCCGCGTCACTCCATTAAAAAGTAAGCCGAGTGAACCACACCTCAAAATATGATATACAAAAAGTAAAATTTCGACCCTTTTTATGCAAGCTTCAATTTTCGAAAAAAAGAAGGAATACTAAATTAATAAAAAATTACAGTAACAATTTTATAGAAAAGTGACCTCACACTGTCGATTTGATTACAAAATTACTATACTCCTTATAGTAAAAATTACAAAAATATTACCATACTTTCTAATAAAATGTACTATTGTGTCTAGCAAAATTTGTTATAGTTATAGAAAAAAATTTTACTATAACTGTGGTAGGCTGCGGCAACTTTTGTAGTCAGTGTACAGTAATTTTTACTGCAGAATTTTTTCAATTCATTGGCAAGGGCACGCGCAGATTTGGACTAAGCTCCGGTATTAAGCTCTTGTTGTTCTATAACTGGCTGTTTGCGATGTGTCACGCCCGCGTACCTCGTCGGCGGGGCTTCAAGTACGACCCGTTTGTTGTGTTTATAGATCACGTGGATGTTTGCGCGGACAGCAGGTAGGCGGCCGCCGCTGCAGGCCGATTCCTTATTTGAGTCTTAAGTAGGTGCATCGACCGTGTGGGGACTGACTCATGCTATATAGACTATTTGTAGGTTTGCATATCAATGTTTGCACCGCGACATACCGCTCAAAAATGCAAACTGCCAAGTGTATCGATTCTGATTTTTCTTTTGTCATCGCAAATTTTCTTTTCTGTTGCATCGTAAATTTAGCAAATAGATACAAGTTGAAAATTTGTTTTAAAAAATATTTATTTTAATTCAATGAAATAATTTAAATATTAACCGTTAGTTGGCCAGAACTGATTAATTTAGAAGGAAATTAACCATAATTAGCTAATTTATGGTTAATTTTCTACCAGGGTATACATATGTAAATAAAACTGTTGTTTGAAATTTAAAAATATGATGTTTAAGAATAAATTATCGTTGATAAAAGAAGCAAATAATTTTCTTTAAAAGGAAATGCTGATAATACACGTAATTTATCAAACGCGTGTAAATAAAATAAAATTAAAATGGTTTTTAATTTATGCTGAAAACATTTTTAACAAATTTATTAATTTTTGTCATTTAATTTGACTTTTGATTTGAAAAGTAAATACACAACGGTTTGTAAAATATTTTAACAGCTGAATGTATACAGCGACATACTTCAGTCTTCATCGAAGCTAATAGGCTTTTAAACATTGTTATGCAACTAGCCTTTTGTGTTGAATGCGACAACAGACAATAGACAAGGCAGCATGACGCTTCACTTCGACATTCCTTCATTTACCTCGCTGTTGTAATTTTTACAAACAAATTAATGGGCACTAATTAATAATTTGTACACAATAAAAAAGATACTTTGGTATGTCATCACTTATACCGTATCCGGCATTTTACGACGTCGTTGTTCTAGGAAAAGTGTACATGCGCGCCGTATCCGATTGTGTTACGTTCAGTTCTTCAATTACTGTCAGGTGCCGAATGTCCGGCCAAAATCAGCATTTGAGTGAAATAACAGCCGGGGAACCTACCTATCGCTCTCTTATCAAACTTATGTTTTTTCCACCGTCGGCGGACTTCTTTTCTACTTCGCAGCCGGATATTATCGGGCGAAATTTTCGTTTAAGTCGGTGCGCCGATAAATGTTTAAAAATATCGTTAATTTATAAAGTGAGTCTTCCTTTATTAAAGACCGTTTTTTCCATATTTTCCATTTTACTTGAATTTAAATCATTTAATATTAAAAAATTTTGCAACGGTATGAATAATAACATTGCTTAGCTCACAAACTTCTTTAAGCAGTAAAGTAACGCGTCAGAATCGGTGCAGCTCGTTCAATTTCTAATTTATGTGTCTGGGCATTTTCGCCTTCACACAACACGTGTTGATGTGGATATAACCATAAATTCAAAATTTTTCCTGCTCCAACCGTGAGGAAGAATAATGTGGGTCTTGTAGTGGGTCGAGTGCCCAAGCATTTTGGAGACCAAACTCGGACCTAAGTCGTAAATTTAACAAGTAATATTATACTCCCTATAAACTCGTTAACACGTTGTGACATTAGAAAAGCTATAGCTTGTTATTAGCCACGATAATCACCGGACAATTGATGTACTGTACTCGCACCAAAACAAGGGTGTCCGCCATGTGTTCCATAAATGGATTGGATAATAATGCAAAATTATATCGAAATATGGAAATGTACATACCATGTAAACAAATTAACCATAAATTAGCCAGAAAATGGATATTCTGGCCAATTTAATTTGTTTTTTAAGTTTAATTTTTTTACGTATATATCAAATAATTATTATGCATCAAATTCTTTAATTTTGTTAATCGGAAATGACCTAATATTGAAACTGACATAAAGTACCAGGATTTAAAAAAAAGTACTAATTCTGTGTGAAATTAAGCATAACCAATTTATTCAAGCGTTACACGAAACCCAAATCTCGTCCGAGTTTAATCGCGTGAATTCGGGCGTTACGATTATTATGATTAAATTAACGATATATGTATTAAAAATAATTCTACATCATCAAATAATTTTCAAATATTATTAGCGATAACAATTTTACTGATAAAGTTCGTTTATTTATAAAAATTAATTTCAAACGTTTAATATATATTGCTACATATTTTATTTCTTACAAGGCCTTACAAAAATCGCTGATAATAATTTTATATAGATAACAATTTTTTATTAATAATTTTACATCTATGTATATGCGTACGTAACTATTAAAACTACTTTATATATCTATTTATCTAATCTATATATTCTATATATATATATATAAAATACTATATATTATATTATATATTATATCTATAAAAGAAAGTTAGCGATATCTCGAACGTAGCGAAAATTCAAAGTGTTATCAAAAAATTCATTGGTGGATACAACGGAAAGGAGCCAAGTTCAGTGCTCTATACAGCGGAATCAATTTCTAGAATCTATAGTATACTTTTTATTTCGTACACCTACCTACTGGCGATAAGGCTTGCAAAAATTTTCACAATTTTCTGCTCCCGATAATTACAAGCGCGTTTATTAAAGACATACACTCGCGTGTTTGCCCGATTTTTATCGCGCGTCAGCTCGTAAAATTTCTCCGGCGATATCTTCGCCGATTAGACCGATACCCGCGTGCGGCGCGCGATAAAACGCGGTAAAAGCGGCGAGGCAGCGAGTTTTATTTCTGTTTTTTTCTTCTCATCGGTCAAACTGAATGTTCGCAGGTGTACAGGAGGTGGAGCGGAGCGGCGGCGAATTCGAAGCTTTCAGCGCTGCGGGCCCAGAAACTCCCCGAGCCGCCATGGCGGAGGACTGGGAGAGCTGGGCCTCGATCATAAGATCATGCGTCCTCACCTCGAAGACGCCCTTGACCCCCTACGAAATCAACAGTAAGTTTTCACCTTTTTTTTGTTTACTTTTTCTTTGCTGTTTAGGCGACTTTTTTAGTGCGGTAAAAAAAATGAGTAATTTAGACTGAATATTTCTTGAAGGAGTTCCAACTAAATAATTTACTTGAATCAACGAAATATTCTTTTGGAACTTTTAAATACTTTAGTTTCAAAAATAATGTTTAGTTGATTAAAAGAAATTTTAGATCGAAATTGTAAAAGAAATATTTAGTTAAAATTATTATACTGTTTTTCAGTGTACTACTACCTAGTAGTAATAATATTTATTTTCAAGTACATATTTCACAGTTATGCAAACAGTCGCAAGCTTCTTGAGTCTGTATTTTATTATTTACGTAGATGTCTTTATCATTTTACAAAAACTTAAGTGGTACTATTTTCTATTTCCATCTATTTTACATTATGAAACATAAAAAAACTATCAATATTAAAAAGCATTTACTGAGTCCTTCAGCTATACTTTTTCATTTGATTTTTGTTTTACTATTTTTTTCAAGTTATACAACTTTATTGCATAATAAATATAAAGTTTTCACATTTTATCAGTTTTACTTAAGTTTCTCAATGAATTTACTAGTAAAGAACTTTTATTTATCTTTTTTAAAAACTATGCAAATAAATTATCTAAATGTGGTGATCGAAATTAAGTAATATTATACATTTAAATACGATGCAAGACAAATTTCCTGCAAAATTTCTTTGTCGAAACAAATGAAAGAAAAAAATGAACTTTCAATAAATATCTGCATTTGCTGAGAGTGCCAAATTAATTGTTTCATTGCCTTCCGCGATATTTAAATAAAGTGAAATCAAAAGCATTTAAACTTTCTAGAAAGTTTCTCTTACGAACAATACAGAGTGCAAAATACATAGCATTTTACCTTTTATTTTAGAAATTGCCTCAAAATATTTGAAAGTAAATTCCAACTAACCGTTTGCAAAATATAACTATCAAAAGTTTCATAAATATAATCATGTACAAAGTCAAGAATTCTAAAATTACAAAAGAAAATTGATTTATATAATATAATTAAGTAATGTAAATCATGTAAAAAGTGTAAATATTCTTTAAAATATAAATATAAAATTTTTGAAAATAAATCGTTTATTTTTTTAAATTTGCAGGAGACACCAAGATGCTCGAGGGCAAGGACATTCCTTTCAGAAAATTAGGTTTCAGTTCCCTGGAGGAGATGCTTAGAAGGATAAACGGACTCAGGATATTCTCTCAGAATGGAAAGACTGTGGTGCAAGCAGTCGCCAGCGAGGAGACGGCTCACATACAAAAAATGGTGCGGCTCCAGAAGTCTTCGAAGAAGAAGCCTCGAACGGTACGTACGCTGTGATGCCTCGCTCCGTGCGCCCAGGCGCGCGGAATGAGAATAAAATTAAAAAGATCGCACGAGTAGAGGGGGGTAGAGAGGACCCCACACCGTTCATTCTCTAAACGGATATCTTGTTTCAGCTTCCGGAGTTTAACAAGAATATGAACAGGAGACCGAATGCTTATCGGCCGCAGATGAATAATACACGAAATGTGCCATACGGATCGCAAAATAGATACGTACCTCAGAATAGATATAACGTGCAAAACAATAGGTAATTTAAGCAAAAAAAGTTGACATACAATAAAAGCACAATATTTTTACAGAGAAAAAATATCAACTTTTCTTTTGTCACTTGAAAATTTATTATTAAAAATTTTAATAAAATAAGAATGAAAGAAATAATAAAATTCAAAAAGATACAGATTAAAAAAAGAAAAATAATTTATTGAAAACTTTAATGAACTTTTAATTTGTTTATGTTTCTTACTTTCAAATGCATTCAAGCTTTGATCATGCACGTTAATGAATAAATGTCTAATATAGGCAAGGTTCAGCGGAGTCGCAGAGAAGGCCATCGAGTCAGCAAAACGGCTACAATGCGCAAAAATCACCATCACCGACTCCGACGTCGCAGCAGACTGCACGAAGTGCACAGCAACAGCGTCAACAGCAGCGGACTCCGCCTCCGACACCGCCGCCGTCGTCGCGGGTTACTCCCCCGCCGCTGATGTCGACACCTCCGACACTTCGAACTCCACCATCGCAGCTGTCGACGCCTCCTAGGACTCCGACGCCGCAGCACCCGACGGCTCAGAAGTCCGTGCACTTCGCGCCCACGCCCAGTATACAGCAGAGGCTAACAGCAACGCCCAGCATACAACAGAGGCTAGTGCCTACCCCTCAACAACAGACTGGATTGCTGGGCCCAGCACCCGCGAGCGTGCCGCCTCAGCGGCCTAGCTCTATTAGTCAGAGACTGAACATCGCGGCAGCGACGCCAGTTGCTCAAGCAATTCCTTCTTTGGTAAGTTTTTCAAAATATTCCAAATATTAAAGAAGTCAAAAATTGCCAATTCGATTAAAATTGTGAATTTTCTTTGTAGATTGATGATCCAAGACTTAGGTTAAACAGCTACTGCGAGGCTCGAGGGCTGCCATACCCGGTATACGTAGACATGCCAACTAAGAGTAAAAGCATTTATTCCTCTGTAACGGTAAGAAACTTAGAATTTTCAAATTGAATTTTAAAATTCTTAATTTAGAAAGCGTAAGCAATTAATTCTTTTATATGCTAGGTTGGTTCGAAAAAATATAGGTCATATCCTCAAGAGGCTAAGACAAAAGATGAGGCTGAAAAGTTAGCTGCTACAGCAGCTCTTGAAGAGTTAATCGGAAAAAACGAAAAGCCAACTGTCGTCACGTCTGACAGAGCTTTGATAGCCAAACGTATTTTAGATATAATAAATGACCATCCAAACGGATTATTCGAATCAAGTATAGTGGAATCTTACATTGCGAAGCACAATGAAAGCTTACCAACTGATTGGTTGAAATTAGTCGAGCACACGGTAACCGTAGATGTAGGTGCAAACAACGTGGCGATACTTAGTCCGCCAAATTGCGATGTTCAAGGAAGAAACAGTCCAATCACGTTGCTTGAACCGGAAAATATCAAGTTGCGCGATCTAGACGATGAATTCTGGATGCACGTGTACATTGTGTACAATACGACAGACGTATGGGGAGTGATCATAGACGAAAACCACAGCGTACGGATACTTTATTTATTTCTTTAACAAATTAGAATAAAAAATAAACATTTTCATATTAATTTTAGGACAAAATCGATGAACTTGCTCAAGAAATGAAAATCCACTATAGTGAGGAGGAGTCCAAGATTTCATCAGCATCTCCTGGAAAGTATTATGCAGTATTTGATTCGGAATGGCATCGCGTTCGCTGCATAAAGCTCGACGAGGCAACAGAAACGGCAACCGTCTTTTTCATCGACAGGGGCGATGAAGACGTGTTCCCAGTAACGAGATTACGAGTGCTGCATCCGAAATTCTGCAGATTGCCAGCCCAGTCTTTGCGTCTTTCGTTGGCCGGCCTCGAGATCTTCGAGGACTACGAAAAGGCGCAGACTCTACTCGAAGAACTTCTCGTAGATAAGAGTGTTTATGTTCGAAGCACCAAAAATAACGAAAGATTTAAAGAGGATAGGTACGCGGGAGTGTTGTCAGCTGAACTTTTCCTCGAAATTGACAAAGAGGAAGTTAATGCTAACGAACTGATTAGAAACGAAATCTTAAGCAGGATCGCCAATCCATTAGAGTTTTTGGGACCCGTAAGTACAATTGAAATCCTCAATTTTGTTACAATTAAAATGATTCATTTTAGACATACAAAAAAATGTTTGCATTGTGTTACAGGAAAAAGTAGCCCAAGAAGTATACATTTCGTCTGTAAGCAAAAACGCCATTTTTGTTCAGCTGAAATCGCAAGGATCGAGACACTTGAAGACGCTGATAAAAAATTTAGAAAGAGATCTTGCTTCGAGTGCGTTGAGACCCGTCTTACGATTTGACCCTTCGAAAATGTATATAGTAAACATTCACGATGATTGGCTAAGAGTAAAGATTGTCAAAATAGAAGACGAAAGTACGGCGCAAGTATTCTGCGTTGATGTAGGAAACACGATTACTGTTAAAAGAAATAATTTAGTTTTATTGGAAGATTTATCAGAAATGTTAACCATATACCCACACCAGGTATTTGCTTATTTCATATTTTGCGATGATAAAAAATCAAATATAATTTTTATAAATAATGTTATCTATTTTTAGGCTGTGAAAGTACGATTACACAAAATTTCTCCGTTAATGTTTGACGAAAAAATGGCCAATCGTCTGCGTGATTTGGCCCCCAAAACGGATGTCTTCTACATGAAAGTTGTAGGCAGAATGGAGGACATTCCAATGGTTGAGTTCTACAAGAGAACTGAGAATAATTACCTAGCGTCGCTTAATGACACATTAGCTTTAGAACCAGAAATAACGTAAATATTATAAAAAATAGTTAATTATATGTTGAAGCGATTTCAGTCTAACTAATAGTGTTTTTACTTATATTGCAGATCGAGGGATGACAACAATAATGCAAAACCACGCTTAAGGAATGATCGCTCTTCAATCGGAGCACGCTCAGAGTTCCCATTGAAAGCGCCAAGTGTTCCTTCGATTGGATCATACTTCGATGTTCACATAACTATGGCAGCTCATCCGGGTAACTTCACAATTCAGCCGTTTAAAAGTGTAAATGAACTCGAGGTTTGTAAACTCATTTAAGCATAAAAGAACGTATGGTTAAAAACGTAGTTGCAGCAATTAACAATCATTATTTCCTTTTCAGTCATTGATGAAAAAACTATCGAGATTCTGTGAAAACTACACAGGTCCTCCCCTCACTCCTGGTTCTCTTAAAATTGGGAACATGTATGCAGCGAAGTATGACGATGATGGAAGATGGTATAGGTGAGTTGATACAAATACCATTAAGAATTAAAAAAAATCACGTTATGTGAGTTTAAAAAGTTGTTTTATAACAAAACTATGTAATTTAAAAATTACAGGGCCTACGTTTCCAAAATAATTAGCAAGACTGTTTGCGCAGTATACTTCTGTGATTATGGTGATTACAGAGCTGTGTCACTGGAACAACTGCAACCATTAGAAAATAAGTTTTATGATTTACCGTATCAAGCAATTAAAGCAAAATTATATGGTAAATAATGCTGAACATAAAGAAAAACCCAATTTCAATTAAAAAAAAAATCTTCAACTTACAATTTATGTTGCAGGAATAACGCCCAAATTAAAGGGTGACTGGACTGTCAAAGATTCATTGAGATTCAATGAATTAATTGTTGCCAAAAATTTCGTTTCAATAATCAAGTCCTGTGAAACAGAACCTAATCCTACTGGTGAGATGATTCTAGGCCTTGAGTTAATAGATACCAGTACCACGGAAGACGTTTACATTACGAACGTTCTTGTCAATGAAAATAGAGCAGATAAAACGGAGTGATAGAGAATGGATATAAATATATCTTTAAAAAAAATACGTTAATAGTATTATATATTCAAAAATATTTATAAAATTATTTTTTTGTATTATTTAAAAAAAGGTTGTAAAGTACCTGTTTCGTAGGTATTTAAAAAAGTGATTTAGATAGAACAGACAAAAGTTGTCACTTGATGCAATATATAGTATAATATGACTCGATATTTTTTTCATCTAATAGTTTTAATAAATAAATGATTCCAAAACATAAATTGTCGTTATTATTACATTACAGTACAGCAATCTAAAATATTGAAATTTTAAATAAGCTACTGTTTTTTATACGTTTTGATAGTTATCAAAGAAAATGTAATTAACTATTTTTTTTAAAAGTTATTGTGATTAATTCATCTATAGATTCTAAACAATATAACTTTCTTATATGTATATGGATAGTATAATATTATTTATTACTTCTAAAAAGTAAATAGGTATAATTAGAATAACAAATTTTTTTAAATGAAGAATAATTAAATTCTATTAAAATGTAAACGTTGAAATGCAAGAAGCTGTCTCAGAAATCGAAAATTGTTATGGTCGATAATTATTTTTTAGTACAATATTTTTACAATCGCTATTTTCTTTATTTACTCGTTAAATTATAACGTTTATATAACTAATTAATGCACTTTACATTATTCTTGTATTAACAGTACTATTGTTAATTTACATAGCTACAATTATATCATTACTATTTTTATATGTAACATGATTATCTATTGCACTATCGACTATCTATTACACTAATCCAATACTGTTTCCTTAAATAACGCTGTAAATAGTTTTACGTAAAAAAATTCAGTCATTTTGTAAGCTCAGTACTATAAAATAATGCAATACAGAAAAAAAAAACTATATTTTAATGACAAATATAATATAAGCATTAAAACGTAACATAATTCAGGTAAGTTTAATTTAACAAGATTTGATCCACCTTGGAAAATCCAAGGTAGGAATATATGAACATACAGAAGTCTATACTGTATCTTCTTTTTTAATGGGTATGAACTCCATTGTGTCACCAATCATATTAGTTCTCTACACAATATATAAAATGTATTTTTTAAATACAATATAATTTTATGGAAAAAACCTTGAGACAAATTTTTCAATGCAGAAAAAAATTGAATTTAGATACCAGAATATTTGAATAATTTACGTGTAAAATAGTAATTCTTTGAAGTACAATATCTAGCTAATTATAAATAAAATATATCATAAATAAGTAAAAATATAAATTGTGATTATAAGTAGTACGAATCAATAGTATAGGTAGAGAAAATAATGATTTTAACAATTACATTCCAAACGAATTATTTAATTTATTTTTTAATAAATAATGCAATAAATAATACAGCATAATGCAATAATAAGACACTTTTTACACAATCTTACACAGTATATAATGCTGTGTATCAATTATTTTATTAACATTAATTAATGAGTTAATTTAATTAGTATTCTTGTGAGTAATTTCATAAGTAGATTTAATCTATTATATCTTACTATACATTTGTTTTTCTTATAAAACTATTTTCAGTACCGCTACACTTTTAAATTATCAACATAATAATACTATTTCTACAAAACTTTTATGAATTGTATCTTATAAGTACAAGTAATAAAAATACAACGTAGTTTCTTTCATGATTCATGAATTTTTCTGTAAAATACTTATGTTATATTACAATGTTTTTTTTTTATACTTTACACTTTAATGTATCTTTTCTAATTTTTCCGAAGGTTCTGTATCACCCAAATTATCAGTGGTAATTAATTTTCTTTTACGGCTACATTTCGCAGCTGCATTTAAATTACCAATATCTTCATTTGTCAAGTATTTAAGTATACAATCACAACATAAATCAGGTAGGTTTAAACTAATAATAAAAGTTAACGATGCTTTCGCGAAATCTACCGCATTTCTTCTTTCTAAGCCTTTATTTAATTGTATTTTAAGTAAGTAACTGTATAACGGAAAAATGTTATAAGTATTTTGATCTTCCAAAATGTTAATCAAATAGCTATTTTTTACATGTTTTGACAAGGCATGTAAATCTTTTTGTAAAATATTAAACAAAGATGTATAATTATCTATTTTTATAAGCTTCAGTCTATTCAACTCTTCAAGGCAAATGCCATAAATATTATCTAAATATGCAGAATTATAATTATAAGCTTTTGAATTCAACACAGTACTGTAAATCTTATGTAATTTAAAGCACAATTGTTCTACTTTGTCATTTACACATAAACCAGCAGCTAGCAGCCTTTGAACATGAATAAAAATAAAGTAAAAAACATTGGCATTGATATTTGCTACGTAAGTGCTAATTGTAAATTGTAACCAGTTGGTCAATATGGGGATAATTAATGGATTACCAAATGAATCTTCCATGTTAATGTCTGCACCATAATTCAATAACTTTTGAAGTATAAAAATATTACGCTCTTCAAGAACGTTAATCCACAGAATACTTTCATTTTTATTCTTTATGTTAACATCACTTCCATTTTCTAAAAGTAATGAAAGAATATTTTTGTCTTCCAATGAATTTTCTGAAAATCTTTCAATCAACAATTGCAGTGGTATTTTGTCTTCTTTAGATTTAACATTCACATTTGCCTTATGCTTTAAAAAGATTTGAATTAGCTTTACGTTTTTTATTTCCACTGCAACATGTAAAGGCGTAAATCCGTATATATCAGTTGCATTTATATCAGCACCTTTGCTTATAAAATATTCTATTAACTCTTCTGAATTCTTTAGAAAGTTGTTTTTACAAACAATGTGTAAAACTGATTCTTGATTGTTTGAACGAGCATTGATATTTGCATTGTTTAAAAGAAGAATTTCAGTTATTTCCTTTATTCTAATATTGATCTCCCTATTGAAGTCAATCTTAGAGTAAGATACCCAATCTTCTTTGAGATAGCTTCTATGAATCTCACACATGCTAAGCAAAGGGGTTTTCCCCAAAAAATCTTGAGCATTTACATCAGCTCCATGGAGAAGGAGTAATTTAATAATGTCAAACTGGTTTTTGCAGTTGGAAGACCAATCAAAATTGGCTGGTTTGCCATCTTTTATATTCATTTCATGGAATTTCATGTCAAAGTCGCATGCTAAATGTAGAGATGTAAATCTCTGTCCACATATTTTAAAATTTACATGGGCATTTCTGTTGAAAAGTATTTCAACTACATCTTTTTGATTATATAAAACAGCAAAATATAGTGCTGTATAATCCATGTACTTTCCTGAATTTACACGGCTTTCAATGTCTACTCCTGACTCAAGAAAATCATGCACCCGAATTATATCGTTTCTTGTGCATACTATGTGAAAGAATGAGAGACCTTTAGCGTCAGTAATATTAACTTCTCGAGGTACTTTTGATATTATCATGTCAGTAATATTACTGTCAACATAGGTATTATAAAAAGCCTGATGTAAAGGTGTGAGTTGCTTCTTGTTCACAGAGGTTGGGCAAGCTTTGTAGTCTAATAAAATCTGAATAATCTGTTTGTTTACATATCCTTCTTTCATACATGCTAAATGCAATGGTGTGTTACCATCTTTATCCACCTGATTGCAGTTAGCACCATTTTCCAAAAGTAATTGCACGACATTTTCACAATTGTATTTTACAGCAAAGTGCAATGGAGCAAATCCAGGATTGACTGAGCAATTCAACGATACAGAACTATTTACATCTACTCCTTTGTCAATAAATTCTAGAATATTGTAGGGATTATTTATCATGCAACTTAAGTGAAAATGAGAAAGATTATTGTTGTCGATAGAATTAATAAATACTGTGGGATTTCCGTGAACAAAGAATCGTAAAATGCGTCGTGTTTGAGGAAGATCAGAATAATATATAATGTGCAAAACAGTTTGTTCTTTACTATTATATTTAATAGAAAGATCAGCTCCATCTAAAAGACAGACAAACAATTCAATGTATCCCTTGGTAACTGCATAATGCAATGGATTTAATTTTGAAAATTCTGAGAAATCTGAACTGAATCGACTGTTAACATCAAATCCACGTGTTACATATAGTTTTACAACATATTCGTTATTTCTAATACAAGCTATATGAAAATGTCGCACATCATCTTCATCCATTGGATTTAATTTTTTCACTCTGTCTTTTAACTGTTGAAAGTTGTTGGACCCATAAAAGTGGTTTAATATTTCATCAACAATTTCGTAACGCTTCTCTTTGAAAGCTGCGTGGAGTGGTGTATCTCCTTTACTATTCTTGTCATAAATTGAGGCTCCATTTTTTTCATTTAGTATTTTTCTTATAATATTAATATTAGCTAACTTTATAGCTAGGTGCAGTGGCGTTTCTTCAGACTTGATTTCATTTGGTTTTTTCACTCTACAACCAATATCTAAAAGGAAAGTTATTATGGCCTGATGCTTTCTCTCCAAAGCAGCTTTCAACAGCTCATAATCAAAAAAGCTTTCATCATGTGTTAACTCATATTGTTTGAAAATATTCTGCACATCATCAATTGTATCACAAATAACTGAAGTCATTAAAATTTCTTTATGTGCTTCCTCCATTGTGTGTTCTGAAATCTGTAGAATAGGGTCAATGAAATTAAAGGATATACTATTTAAAATCAAAATTTTGTCTTATTCAAGTACATATATTCAACTAAAATTTAAAAAAATAATAAAATCCCTTTCCAGAAAATGATTAGTGTAATAAATCTTCTATATGTGTAATAATTTTGCTACCTATTCAATGTTCCAAACAAGAAAACAAATCCGGCAGCCGAGATCGTTATCTATTCTATTTATGTAAATCTAATAAGCTATATTAAATTTTTTTATTTTAAGTTTTTTGTAAGACTGGATCAATTGGCATAAAAATCTGCTTAAATATATGGATTTACAGAAAACTAAAGAAAGAATAACTCCCTTTTTGTAAAACTGCTTGAAAAATTATTACACATATTCCGCCGCAGTATTACACTAATTGTCACACTTGATTTTGTTATATACTGCAGTTGCTAATTAATACTGTGTTATAATATTACTTCTACAGTACTCAATAGTCAACATAATGGTATTCTTCAAGTTTTATCGCAGTAGCAATCTTTTGCATTCATACATTTTCAAAAAAATAATTTTAAAACAATCTAAAATGAGCTCCCATTAACTTTTTGTTGCAAATTTTAATTTTCAGAAAAATGCAAGAGCTATATGTGAAAATTTGCTCTTCATATATGAATCCCTTGCCTCTATTGGTATATACCAACATCAAAGGTACTTTCTAAAATACTTTACTAACCGTAGAACAATCAATACAAAATTCTTCGATAATACTTTGTCAGCTTATTGCATTCAGTCTTGAAATTTCAAACCCTATAGGTACACAGCTGCGTATAAAGCTGCACCGAGACACATTCTGAAAACAAAATAGTATACACAAAACGGGAGTAAATAAAGAAAGCCTCAAATCGCATGTTTATCACCCTCGGCTTCGCCTCGGGTGACAATTTGCATGCGATTTGAGACATTCTTTACTTTTCCTCCCTAGTTGTGTAATATACTATTTTATCTTGAAATGTACAAGTAAATGAAGAAAATTCTTGTTCAGATAAATCCTTACATACACACTTTTACGTTTACTTCTCACCCAGATAGCACGTTTCGTTGTGTAAACGTTGTCGCAACGTTGATTTTGTAACCACTCAACGTTTACAGAGAAATGTCCGCTTACGTTGCAGAAGAAACGTTGATGAAACGTTTCTGACACGTACCTGCAAATGTTCCTGCAACGTTGTGAGCAACTTCAATTATTTATAAAAATTATAATTTGCAATATCTTAA